>JANKKB010002001.1:0-12909 GCA_026225775.1 Bursera palmeri
TTTTGCATTCCCTATGAAAAAATATATAAATAAATTTTTATTTTAAAATAAAAATTATAAAAAATACACACACATACACGTACATACGCGCACGCACCGAGACACACACACACACAATCCATTACTTAATCGCCTTGTACTAACCGAGTGACCTAAAAGTCCGATAAAAAAATCATGGCCCATAAAAGTCTAACTCTTAAGGCCCAGCATCATAAAACCCTCCGTACCTTCGGTTTAGTTGTTGAAAGCTGAGGGGGCCCAGACAGCTTTACAAACTCGGGCACTCACCTTTACGTCGGACTCGGGCGACCATCACAACTCGTTGAAACTTTTGGTATCCATAAAAGTAATTCTACTGGATGATGTCTAATAAAGTTCTAGAACACTTTTCAGAATTTTTTTTTAAAATATTCTTCAATTCAAAAATATGGGAGATTTCAATGAGTGGAAGTGGTTGTAAAAATATTATAATTCATTTTTTCTTTATAAGATCAACTCATTAATTAGGTTATTTTGTTGATTTGATAAGCTTAATTATCTAGTCAAATGATCACATATTTTCATAATTAATAATTAAAATCAAAATATAACTGAGAAAATGAGTGGAACTTGGAGAAAATAGAATAAACCGAATTAAATAATCCAAAAAAATTAAAATATAACCGTGTATTATTGCGTGAAACAATATTCATAGGAATGCGATCATCTTTGCACAATGACATAGTGTAAGGCCTCCACAAGTATTTCTCTAGCCAGGATCAAACTTGTAATTTGTAAGATACATTGATCCTCTCCGCCTCTCCGGCATCTCAAGGTACTGACTTCGAGTTACTTATAACCTAGCTTACCGCCACCATGGCCAATTCACGACGTATTGTACCAAAGCTGATGCTTTTCATTACCGTGTTTTCTTTGCTTTCCGTGAGCTGTGTATTCTTGAGGGGTAATTACCAGGCCTTGCATTATAATATTAACAGTCAACATCTGCAGCATGAGCTAGGTTTTGATCTCCCAAACTTGAGATTACCAGGGCCTATCAACATGGCATCCGGGGTCTCATGGAATCTCACCAGGAGGACAAGATGTTCCTCAGCGGCACTTGATTAGTGTTTAATTTAAGTGAAGAAATATGAAGCTTAAGCTTGTCCTAGCTATTCCTGTCTAGAACGAATAAAATTAAGACGTGATCACTCATGTGTATGCACTATGATCTGTCAATTTGAAGAAACCATCAATCTGCATGTTTTGTAATATATATGAATGTTTGTCAATGGCTGTTGTATCATCGCATGCATTTCGTCGCAGGCAAACCCTTACAGTATCATGAAAGGCCATGCAGCTTTTTTTCGTAGTTTATAAACAAACATGCAGCTGGAGAGAGGAGAATGCTTTACAGTACTAGTTGCAGGGGCCAATGAATTTAAATATTATTATCTTCTGTCTATTCCTTTCTTTTAATAACATATGCATACATGCAAATCTCTTATCATCCCAACAGGATCAGATCCGTAATTAGTCAGTCTATGACTATTATATTATATCAAAATTTAAATAAGTTATCAAAAAATTTAGAATCAATAAATATATCGTATCAACATAACTAGGAGTAGAATAAATATAGGATATAATAGAATAGAATAGAATAGAGGGACTATTCATAAACCTACATCAGGATAATAAGAAATTTGTATGCATGCATGCTCTTAATTAAAATAGAGCAAAAAACAGAAGATATATAGATAATATTTTACTTCATTGGCCCCTGCAACTGAAATGAAAAGTTCTCTTCAGCTACATCTTCGTTTCTAAACCCAAAAAAAAAAAAAAAAAAAAAAAAAGGAANTATAAACCCAAAAAAAAAAAAAAAAAAAAAAAAAGGAACAAGAACAAAAAGCTACATGGCCTTTCATGATACTAGAAGGGTTTGGCTACGACAAAATACAATGTTATTACAACAATCAACGGCCATTGACATAGATTCATACTACAAAACATGCAGGTTGATTATGCTTTGGCCTCAATTAATTGACAGAACAGTGACATGAATGAACGCCTTAGGTTTACTCTTTCTAGTAGCTAGGACTAGAAACAAATGATTAGAAGTGATGCTGAGAATCTGGCCCTCCTGGTGAGACTCTATCAGACCCCGAATTCAATTTGGACAGCCTCTGGTAATGCTTAAGTTTGGGAAGATCAAAACCTAGCTCATGCAGCAGACGTTCACTGTTAATATTATTATGCATGCCCTGGTAATTATTCCCATGATGAAGAATACGTGCCTGGAAGCTCATGCAAAGCAAAGAAAACACGGTAAAGAAAAGCATCAGCATTGGTACGATACGTCGTGAATTGGCCATGGTGGTGGTGACCTCGCTAGGTTATATTATCTATAACTCGAAGTCAGTACCTTGAGATACCGGAGAGGATCAACGTATCTTGCAAATAACAAGTTTGAGCCTATTTATAACAATACACAATAGCTCAACAAGAAAAAAAAAATAATAATATTTCAGCAATTGTGTTAGTGGAGTGCACATGCATATAGACCGACAAAAACTTACCAACATGAATTATAAATGATTGTTTATAATGAACAACAACCGTGCATTGTCAACATATATAAACTTACAAAAACGTCTGCGTATATATTTCCACAAAATTTTCTTTTCACGTAATATTAAACTGTTAGTTCATTTAGAGCATTCGGCGCAAATGGCTATGGAACACATGGTTCCACGTAAGATATGTCGGTCCATTTGTAATGTGAAAAAGAAAGGATATTATAAAATAATGTCTTCTTTTTCTTATTGGATCGGTCTGTTTTTATTCTATGGTTACAACGAACTTTTTTGTCGCTTGTCTCAATTTTGTTTCATTCTATTTTTTATAAAGACAACCATATGATTATTTATGTGTTATAGGTTTATAAAATGGTATTATGATGTGGTAGATAAAACGAGAGTTTTTACATTTGCTTGTGATATGAAAAATATTTGGAAAGTAGAGATCTCCATGATAGTTCTGCAATACAGAGATCTACTCACAGATAATTAGAAAAGTAGCTTATATTACATGCATATGGCAGGTTCTTTCACACTTTCGGCAAGAAAGACGAGAGCAGAAGAGACAGAGAAATCGTATTGAACTCCCAATAAAATCAATTAATTTTGTGTTAAAATCTGGTTATAGTTTTAAATTTATGAACAAAAGGATATATATGTGCCTAGCTATTTTATTAGTTGCAATTCCAACTCATCCGTGTATGTTTCTCTTACCGATTATCACTTCGAATTGAGAGTTGTTAATTCTTTATTGTCTCATTCAGAATTTGTTTGATTTGGCACCATCATATGCGTCTCAAACGAATAGTTAAAAGCTGAATCTTTCGAATGAGAGGTTATTTTATAGTGTTTACCTAGAATGAATAAAAAGCTTTGAAATTTATAAATTTACTTGGCGTTGTTTATGTGGAAAGCAATGATATGATAGATGCTTTAAAAATTAAAGTATTAATATACATATTTTTACATAAAAGCTTAAAAAAAAATTGTAAACACTTTCAAAAGCACTCTATCGATATACAATGATCTACAAGTTCGAAGTGGATAAACTGCATGCATGTTAGCAGGAGATGATAAGGACTTAATGGAAGTCCTATGCAAAATCTACTAAGTAAAGGTTGACCAAAATATTGCTTTGGCATTTGGCTATATATATATATCATGACCTGATCTAAGACTTGCAAATGGACATTTACTTTTTGGTCGTAAAGCAGAATCAATTCCTTTCAGATCTTTTAAAATTTCTTTCTGTCTATTGTTTCTATCGCAAAAGCCATAGTCAAATCCGCTACCGGAAGCTTGTATATATCGCTTTCTCTGAGCTTAATGGGGCACCACGACTTACAAATTCTAGGTTTAATTTGCATCAAGAATCAACATTTGTTTAATGATATATAAGAAGATATTTCATAATGCTTGTGGCGGCGGCAAATTTAGTAAGAATCGATCCACGAGTAAACTTTGTGCTGTAAAAGTACTAGCGTTAATTTTTTTATAGAGAAGAAGGCGTGGCTCCACGCAAGGCAGTTATCCTATTTCCGATTCGTTTTACTCAGATTCATGTGGGGCGCCAAAAAGAGGAAAGAAACAAGCTTGAGCAGCTGTAGCAGATATTATACGTATCAAGCTGTCATGCACGTGATTCAATGGTTAGGCCACTGCATCTAGCTTGCACTCTGATCAAGAGAAACATTATTAAAATACAAGGCTTTGCAGTAGCTAGCTAAGCAAGGCGACCGCCGACAGGGAGGGCTAGCTATCCATCTCCCTCGATCAAATTTCAGCTTAAAAAGACGTTGGGAGGAAACGGAAATGTCCCACTAGGAAACGAGTTCAACGACAATATAAGGCAACTGAAACTCAATTCAATATTTGATTCTTTTTTATAAATATATTTGATCATAATTTATCATTTTGAATGGTTATTTCACCAAATTCCCCCAAATATATCGCTAGCTATCATCAAGTGTATAATATTTTGGGGATATATATACTAGTTTTTATGTGAATAATCATAACTAAATTCGTTTTCGAAAATGCTGGCATAGAATAGAAATTAAGTTATTAGAATTAGGGACATTTTTTTTTTTAAAACAAAAAATCTGAAATACCTGCTAAATAGATAATGTCGATCATTAAAAATTAATGATACCAATATATCCGGTCCATTGGCCGCCGTTATATCTCTCGTTTGCCTACTAGAGCTCATTATGTATGAATATATATAATGATGTGTTTCTTCAGTACACAGCCGGGGAGAAGCACATTCAGAGATTATTTGTGATTGTGAAATGACGAATGCGCAACTGNGTTCGTGGAAAAAGAAAAGTATCTGGAGCAATCAAGTTAGGCAACTAAAAAACACTACGTGGGTAAACAATGTGATCGAGCTATACCTGAGTTGCAGGAGAGCTAATCTGGGAAGACTTTGGATATCATACCTGTTAGATAGTAAACGATATTGAATGTTGTATATNGTATACAGCATTCATCCCTTTATGGATGCTTCATTCATGGAAAGAAAATCAAAAATCAAAGAAGAAAATTATCAACCGCACTACCAGTATTTAGTATTATCTTATAGTACTTAAGATGGTTAGTTATGTGTATCACTTTCGTACTTGGACCATATAAATACATTCTTGGACGAAAATTTTCAGGATTCATCTCTATTTGAAGAATTAGAAACTTGGAAAGAACATATGTATATATATATTGAGAACTAGTGCAATTTTTGGAAGTGCTCGTTAGCTGTAAAGTCTCTTGATGGTATGATGACTATATATGATCTATTGCCATCACTCATCAAAATGAAGGGCTAAATGCAGGAAATTAAAGTATATAGTAGTTAAAACCAAAAATATATGATACAAAAATAGTTTCTTTGGATTAATAAATAAACCAAAATGGAAGCAGCTAGTGCTAGCGGATTTGTCATTTAGTGATGTCGAAGATTTGTTGATTTCATTATAAATATACCATGATCATGGAATGGATGGCCTTAATTAAGAGCTTCCTCAATTCTATATTTAATTTTTTAGCCGCAAAAGGAAGCATATCATCTATCATCTGTGTCTTAAGTGATTACAGTAAACACAAAAGAAAGAGCTATAATGATATTAATTAATATTGAATTCTAACATCTGAACATCAGCACTTATATCATATTTCTCTGGCGGGTATCTCATAAAATTAAGATGCCCTGGCCGACCATATAGCCCTGCACAAATGCCTCCTGGACACCTAGTTTTGATAAGGAAGTAAATAAAACTATGAACAATCGAATCTCACAATTATAATTTGTTAGCAGCATCCGCCGTCCAGCCAAAAAGGCGCACCTTGATTGACTAACCCACGTTGAAGAGAAAGNGCATTAATGAATAATAATCATATCGATCATCCCTTGATTGAGTACGGAAACCAATAGCATCCTGCAAACTTGATTTTCGACGCGGTTAGAAGATTTACATGATCTGTATCTATATACTAAGATTTTTAAGTTGATTAGATAATGCTCTTTAATCTTTATTGAAGATNGAATAGTCAACTGCATAAGTTTAAGGTTAAATAAGGGTTTGACATTATCCTCATTTTCTTTAGTGTATATATAAATATATATACATTTTTAATGATGATATGATTAATGATAGCTATTTGATAAGGATAGATATATAGTTTATATTATATAGTATTAATCTATTTAAAATTTGTGTACAAATTTTTATGATAACATGTAGGATACCCTAGTCCTGATTAATGCCATTTGCTTTCTTGTTTTTTCTCTTATGAACCCTTACCCCTGCGTTGTTATCCAAACCTCTTTAAGGGTGTAATTAGATTAAATTTGATCCAATTAAGTAAGTGCCATTAATTAAAGAGTAATTTCTACCTCGCCTTTGAAATCTTATAAATTTTTTTCGAGTATTAAAGAATTTAATACGACCTTAAAAAAATATATTTAATTTTTATTTCTTGGGATAAGAGGATGTATTATATAGTATATATATATTATTGTAAGTTCTTAAGATTTTTTTTTTAAATAACTCATGTTTCTGTGAATTAAGTAAGTATCGTTATAAAGAATTTCATTAAATAAAAAATTAAAGTTTAATATTTTTAATTTTAAAAGTTAATAAAAGTGATCGATGTAAAATGTAAATTTTCTTCTTAGATAATACTATATAAGTACAAACTATAATTTATACGTAAATATTGACTACCATTATGATTAATCTGTTTGGTATAATTAGTCTATAGAAATGATATATTCTGATACAAACTTTTTAATACAAAATCTTAGTCATTCATCCATAATTTTTTACTTTAAATTTCAAAAAGTAGATGGATGAATGACTAGGATTTTGTGTTAAAAAATTTATGTCAAAAAATCCTCTGTCATACATACATATATATATATAGATATGAGAGGCTTTGACTTAAATCTAAACTTGACTATGATTAATTAATTATTTTTTTTAATTTTTCTAAACTACTTCTTTTGAGTTTTTTAGTTTCATAGACTTTATAATTTGAAGTGATATTGAACAATGCAAAAATTTTAGGAAAATTGCAGCAAATAGCTTATTCTTACAAGCAATTTTGACTTGCAACAAAACCATAATGTTTCTTTACCTTCCAATCCAATGTTAAGTTATTGAGCAACATGTCAAATTATAGAACAAACTAATTTGACACATTTTTAAACACTTGTCAATCATTAGACAACTAGAAAAGCGTTTAATAAATTATCTAATTGTCAAACTTTATGTTACATACACTTTAAGTAATATGTTGATTTATTTGCGAGACTACAAGGATAAATATGATATTTTCACATTGATCAAAATTATTAGATAATAGAAAAAAATTAGAGTCTATCTAGATCAACAATACAAATTAGGGTTTTGTTATAACTCAAAAAAATCCAATTAACATATATAGCTATTTTTTGCATTTTCCAAAAGTCCTATACCTATGTCTCTTAACAGTTAAGTTTTTTCCTATCATTAATTTATACTATCCATATTGCACTAAGCACGAACTCAAACTATGAACTATTTGAATTTTGTTTAACAGCAAGATAAGTTTCATTGATGGATGAAATGTTATTGATGATAAATTAATGCACACTTCATTTGATTATTCCTGAATAAATAAAAGCGAAATATGACCAAGTGTTGAATTTTTTAATTTCTTCCCCTAAAGGCATCTTCTATACAAGCAAATTGAACTTCAGGACGAGCGCCAGGAAAACAGAACATCAAAACAAAGAATGATTCAAATTGTGCTTGCTATGAATGCGAAGTTGCATCAGTAATCTACTGACTCATTCTGGTTTAGTCTTGCTAGCAAGAAGCGTGTGCATGCCCATATATACACTTGAGCACGAGGACGCTTATAGAAACTATCAGGGCACTCACCCTATTAGCCAAATGCATAGAAGAAATCGCAGCACTTAATTAATTTTACAAAAACAAAATTATATTTCACACGTCAAGGTTTTATTTATCATTACAGGATTTTCTTCGACTAATTATACAGAAAATTAAATGGAAAACCCTTCTTAAGGCAACAAGCTAATTGCCGATTTATTGAAGATAAAGCGAGCTCTTACACTGTTAAACAAACAACTTGCAGTAATACACTAGAGATAATATTTGCGACCAAAGGCCTCGCTAGAGCAACGGTTAATAAGTTCCCGGGGGACCACGGTGATGTGCAGGATCCGGTCCACCAGGTGACTCCCTCTGGGTGCCCTCCCGTCGATAGTGCTCCAGTTTTAACTTGTTATAACCAAATTCATGCAAAAGTTGGCTGCTGTCAATTCTCTTCCATTTTATGGATCTTGCCTCTGCCCTCGTGACAAGTAGTATCATGAAGACGGCAAAAATTAGAATGAGAACTCGCGTTGTAGAACGTTGACAAGCCATTCAATGCTAGTAAGCTAGGTTTGCAAGCGAAAGTTATAGTACTTTTGGCTCTGAGAGATGAGAAAGAAGTGCTAATGAGGGCTCATATTTATAGTATTCATCATCCAAACATGACAAAAGAGTATAGTGGCCAGGAGATAAGATGAGTCAGTATTTTGTTTGCCTCGAAAGCTTTTGTTTTTAATCACAACATAATGAAATTGTAAAAGACAAATAAACCATGGATGAATGCTTCCATTACCTTAATTAATCACTAATATAAAATGGCTACCAGTACCATTCATTTCCACTGGAGAGCGATATCCTGCAGCTTCCATCTCCATAGGAGAGTGCACATACTCTCTCTCTTCACCACCCCACGCCACAAAACCAATGATCGGGCACTTGAGTTCAAACATGAATCTTGGACGGTGGTTAATTGACATAAAATTTAAAGAGGAAATTGCCCCATAAGACCATGTCTACAAAGCCTTTCTTCTACTTGCAAAAAACATCAACAAATGCGCGCGGTCGAATATCTTATATATTTTGTTCCCATCCACGTAACTTTCTTTTGCTCCCGATTTGCCACGTTCAGATTCGAATCCCTCTCATAAATTATTCAAAGAGTCACTTTCCTAATTTCTTAATTACGGTTCTTGGCAGTCGGAGATCGAGGAGAAAACAGTGTTTAATTTATATACTTAATCTATTGCTTCACAGATTCTTCTTCTTCTTTCTTATTATGGCTCTAGTGAACCTTCTGCAACTTCATCAGAGAATCTTGACGAAATCCATCAAAGGTGCAAAATTTGGCATTGGTAGGTGCTCAACTGCCAAGGTTTTGACGCTAACGGAAACTGGAAATAGAAATCATAAGATAACAACGGTCTAATAATAAACTTAATAATTATCACGTCAAAAGTTTACCCTTATTTTAATAGCAAATTATGATATGATATCTGAAAGTTCTCTGGCCTTACTTTTTAAGAATTCTCATGGAAAACTTCTTGATTCGCTGCAACGGTACGTCTCTTTCTTTCCTTTGTTTTCTCTTTTTCTTCTTCCGGCCTTCCATAAGACAAATTAATCCATGGTTTACTGCAATAGTCCTTAAAAAAAAAAAAAAAAAAAATCGGCCGCATATATATGCCATTGCCTTCCTCTATGTATAATGAAAGATTTGAAGTTTCTTTACTTATTATTTTTATTTTTTATTTTTTACTTGATTTTTAGTATTTGGACAGAGAGAAAATTGTAAAAGAGGAGAGAATTCAGAAAAGTTACATAGAGAACTAGAGAATTAACTGATCAAAATTTTGCGGAATCGTAATATAGATTAATTATACTGATAGAGATGTACACAGATAAGTTGATGCCGATAATCGCAAATATACCAGTATATATGTTCATTTCCTACATATAATTGAATAACTACTTACATACCAAATATGATACAACCTCTAAATTTGCCAAATAACTTGTAAGATTTTATATAAAACGAAGGTTGAATCGACTACACAAAAGTTGACATCCAAAGGCATGGTTACCAGATGGCATATCACCGAAAATATATAGCATTAAGTTTCAAGTGGGGATTTTTTTCCGATGATATATTTTCCTTGGAAGTACTTAATTATTCTTTTTGTTGTAGTGATTGCTAAGTTCTGGACATGGTTTAAATTGCATATCATGATTTAAAGGCTATAAATTTCTGTACAAGTAAAATAATTATTTAAGAGTTACCAAGGATAACATTTTCCATCTTGTTCGGATAATTCAAAAGGAAAAAGTTATATATAGAAAGAAAATATAGATATTTGAAATGAAAAGGAGTCAAACAGTGCTGAATGCATTGAAGACTGAATGATAGTGACTTTGGAATAGGGTCGTCCAGGTGATAAGTTGACATCCAAGGTAGAATTAATCAGATGTAATTGGAATGTGCCCAATTGAATCAAGTCAACCTTGTATCTTAAAACAAAATAGCTAAACTAGTAGCTTAAGGTAAAATAAAAGATCAGACAACAGAAGTGGCCACTAAATATGAGGAGATGAAAAGGATAACCATGCCTAAGCAGAGCTTTCGTTCTGTGTCAAGGCATCACATAGCTCCGAGTTTCTTATTATTATTTTTCATTCCCTTAAACTTGTTTCGATAACCAGTCGCCACATACAACTTAATTTGACTCCATCAATAAAATTATTCAGAGAGTCACTTTCAAAAATGGTCCTAAGACTACTCTTTGGGTTCAAGTTAATTATTTACTTAACCCGTTATCCTTATCTTCTCATCAGAGATTGAGAATCCAATCAACAGAAGTACCTTTTATTCTTGGCCATTACTATATTTTTTCAAGGAGACATAATTTAATGGTTGTCAAGGTAGTGCCACAGAGCTTTACCGAATAACGGAAATGCCAAAGATGATCAGCTGTCCATTACTGGTTAGCAATATAATTATTTTGAAAGGTCAAAGCATCCTTCTAATTTATGTAAGTAAAATTACTTAACTAATTTTATGGATACTGTTAGAAAATCATGGGAAAATACCATAATATTAAGATAGGTAAAAAAATAATTTACGTCATACAAAAAGCACAATATTTAATGTGGTTCGGTATCAATTACCTACCTTTACGGATGAAAAGATAAATCCACTAGATGGATGAAAAGATAAATCTACTAGACTATAAATATACAAGAGTACAAGAGATCACATACCAAACTTGGTGCTCTAACGTTCGAATAACCAGGCTTGGTGCTCTACCCAAACAACCAAGCTTAGTGCTCTAACATATTAGCCATGAATTTAACCCGATGCCTAATATCATTAAGCCTATCCGATGCATAATAGAGCTTGTGAAACTATTTCTCATTTCACTTGCTTAATACCAGTGTTTATCACTTATGTTTAGTCCCTCTCTGCTTTTATTGATTCAGCAAATATATTTTCCTATTCATTCCACTAATTCTACCACTTATAAAAGTCAATTTGAATTAAGAAACGAACCACAGTCCTAAGACATCCCCATCTATTTGTGTCTTTTAAAGGTACTTTAAAGAACAAAAGAAAAGATTCTTTTCTATCTTGAAAATTCATCTTACCCATGGCAATAGGGAATTTTCGTATTATTTTGTTTTGTTTTCACTACGTCTTCTCATAGAAAGTTCTCATTTTAACCTATTGTGAGGCAAGAACTAGGCAACTCGCCAAGAAATTGTTTTAAGTTACAATAACGCCTTCGCCTGTGGTCAAGAGTCTCAAATATTTCGTAGATACTGCAGAAGCATTGAAACAAGTTATCTGTAATTCGAAAAGTAAGAGAAACAACCATAAACAACTATAAGAAAGAATTTTTTTTTTTAAAAAAAAAAACTTCTATTTATGTGCGTAATGAATGATTGATTCCAAAAACAATGATTAAGCAAACATGATCAGTTAGATTAAGCTACATTATTGTTACCTTGCACAAGTGTTCGATTAATAGATATGCAAGGAATAAGGAAGATGAGCTGTTGAGCACACCAGAGGTAAGTCTTTAGATGCTAAAATAACGTGTTATCTTTAGCTGGTGAGTGGTGAATTGCTCCTTCTGGGAAGGAGCAAGGATAAAGATTTTGCACTGCTGAAGAAGGGCAAGGGAAAAAATTCCCATTCTTTTTGGACTATTTCCCTGGAACACTAAAAATAGAACTCTGCCGGCCAAAATAAAAAACCCAACCTTAGAGGCATTTTGTGCAACCCACTAGAACCTAGTCCCAAAGAATTTGAAATCGGGAAATGAGGAATCTGAGATATCCTATTTATGTATGGACAGGTTCAGACGATACAAATTTAAATATAAATTTATACATAAATTATAAATAATCAGATGATATCAAAATCAATTGTTTAGATTATTTAAAAGTCTCTAAACTTTTAATGTAATATTCTCTCTCATACAATCTTTCTCCAAGCATTAAATGATTTGTCTATTCTCTTAATTTTTTTATCTTATTTTATTTCCATCTTTTCTTGCAACAAAAAAAAAATATATATATAGAATCACAAATTATTCCTTAAATAATTTTTATATTTATTTATAAATAAAAGAATTTAATTTATGATTTTTTTATTTTTGATTTATTGTTAAAAATAAAAATTCTTAAATAATATCACAATGGTTGTTAAAAATAAATAATTTTTATAAATTATTTGTAAATAAAAGAATATAATTTATGATTGTTGATTTTTTTGTTGAAAATTATTTTAGAATTTAATTTGTGATTCTATATTTTTTTTTTTTTGGTTGAAAGAAAAGATGAAAACAAAAATGAGATGAAATAGAAAAATAAAAAAGATTATAAAGAAGAGACAAAGTGCTACAACTTAGAAAGTGTTACCCAAGTGTAGGTAGTCTTAAATAATATAGTCCTCGGTGAGTCCAAGTATCGTA
>JANKKB010002002.1:0-20159 GCA_026225775.1 Bursera palmeri
GTGATAATTTTTTGGGGGATAAGTGTTAGTTTAGGAAAAATGTGGGGTTAAGTGTTTTCTTGAAATCTAATTGGGGGGTTAGAGTAAATTCCCCGATAATAATAAAAAAACATTTTGAGTCTCAGAATAATTTTGTTAGCCGTACTATAAAAATAATTATTTAATTAAATATAATATTCGAAGGTATTTTAAAGATAATTGCATTTAAATCGACCAAATTGGCCTGGATTTGTTTTGTTGATCCCACACCTATCCGGACATAGTGTCCAAGTTTTCGTCGAGTGTAAATAAAGCCCAACGAGTTGGGCCTATCTTGAATTCTGATGAAACTAGTTAGGGCTTTACTGTGAACCTTTATGGTCCAGCCCAAGTAATTTTTGCGGCATTATTCGTAGTAATTAATATTACTCATTCCCAACTATAATTACCTCAAATTTCATATTTACGCATCTCTTATCACTTAGAACAAACTTTTACTTGAAAAGAAGAGTATTATTGTTTTCGTGAGACTAAAACATGATTTGATAAACCATTAACACTCTGAAAAACTTACCAATTACTATGTTCCTTAACATGGTCAATCATGGCTTAAAATGATCAAATCTTTCCAAACAAAGAAATTTTATTAAATCAAGTAGAGAAGTGGTTGACATTGGAACTATTCTCTGCAGATGGAGATGGTCTACTTCATCCCATGTCAATGCTAGTTCTTCTGCATCTTGGCTAAGTTAGCCAAACGGCCCATACCAAAGCCCAAAAAAAAAAAAGGCATTGAATTTAGTTAACTCAACTCAAATTGGAAAAGTAAGGAACCCCAGTAGAATTTAGCCATGCACTTCCTTGCAAGAATCCCTCAACTGTAAACTGGTTTGCCACAGTAGAGCTATTGATGATCCTGTAACCAGGCCATGTCACTCTCGCACTTGTATTAGCACCAGGACCTCTGTTCATATACTCCCCATAGAAAAGTGTACTCAATGCAAATGTCTCATTCCATTCAAGCCATCCAGCAGGGTCAATCACCTCACCTATATACGATTGAATAAACACTGTCCTGGAGTACTCTTTCCAAGGACGACCAAGATATGTCTTAAAATTTGTTATATTTGGTGTCAAATCAGCAGCAGCAACAACTTTGCAGTTCAAGATCGAAATTCCTGTATTCTGGTTAGGGTCTTCTCTTCCATGGGCAGTAAAAATGTTTTTCTGGTTTGGATTTGGTTTACGAGCATATAAATTGCAATTCTGGAATACCACAGCTGCATTGCCAAAGATGAAGTCAATTGTACCATATATGTCACATTCACGATAGAATTGTCTAAGGGAATGCGCGTATAAAGTGTCCTGGTAGCCAATAAAGCTGCATTGATAGAATGCAGAGAGATCTGAGCCACTCCTTAAGGCCACTGCTTGATGCTTACTTGGCCCTGCCGAGTTTTCAAAGGTTATGCCCTTGGCAATGAATCCGTTCCCCACCACAGCTGAAAGTCATCAAACATGCACGTAAAAAGTGATCAGATAGTACTCAAGCATACCCCACTAATGCTAAAACGTAAACCAGCTAATCATTAATGCTCTTCACATATTTCACGTATCATTTTCTTTTCTTAGAGTAAGCCACAGTCACTCTGCAATTATGCATCTTTACTTTTGAAAATTGAAACTAACCGGAGTCCGCTTGCTGTCTTTAGTTTTTCAAGAATTATGAATGGTGTTCACACAAAATAAATTAATAAAGAAAGAATAAAGACAAATCTTAACGATTTGTATATACAAAAATCCACATATCAATACAACCTTAAAAGTCAAACAAAAATCTTATCAATAAGAATCCTAAGAATGCTAATTCAATTGAAATGGTTAGATATGATATTCAACTTTGTGCCAGAAAATTGCTACTGTCAAACTAGCTATGATCAGGCTGGCCCTCAAGTCCAACTCCATGCTCAAGCGTAATCATTTTCACTTCAATCATTAGAAACGCAACGCAAATTGTTATATACCAACATGTTTTGTACATACATTATGACATTAATCAAGACAGTACAACATATATAAATCCCGATAAGAGAGTTAATCTCTCTGAATGACTTTAATTTTGTCATTAAATTATGGCAGCTTCAAAGAATTTCCTTGAGAAGAGAATAAGAAGGGAGAGTAAGGCCCAACTGGATGTAAATTAATTATGCAAATTTGATTAAACAGATCTAACCACGGTTAGGGAGTACATGAAAATGACTAGAAAAATACTTAAAAAAGGAAGGAGAAGACAAGAATCTTTTTGGGACAAAAATCAGTGGTTTACGCGGTTTCAATAATGACATATCCAAGAAACACGGCTCTATCGATGATGCGGTCTCTGTGCAACCGACACAAATAAGTGAATCTATCAGGTAAAGACGGCTGTAGTTGTCTCTCTTACGATCTTATCTCTATGGTAGGCGTGAAGAATCATCTGATTTAGAAAGCAGTTTCGTAGAAATGGACCAGAAGCAAAGCCATCATTCCTATCACCTGCTTTCTAAACTTTAAAAGAGTAAATGTGCATGAACAGCTACGCCAAATTTTACTGCTTGATCTAATTTACTTAACGATCGAGCAATCAATAAACGATAAACCTATATATTTTCATATATAGTACATTATAATGTGCAACTTGTCATATGAGATTTGACAGTAGAGAGGACCTGTGAGTGTGGGATACTACATTATGTTACTGGTTTAGATTCTTTGGAATATATCAGAAGCGTAAAGACAGAATAAACGGAGCTTCTGAACTCCCAAGCTGATGACTGATGACCCTCTTACCAGTTGTCTCATCTCACTTAGCAGACCATGCCAAAATGGTACAAGTCAGAAACCACATGCATGGTGATCGAGCACTCTTGTAATTCTACGCAATATTAGGAGATGTTTTTGTTTTCTTATTTATTTTATTTTGCAAGAAGAAAATCGAACTATTTTAGTCTAAAATTCCATAACAATGCTGGAATCCAGCGCTACTTGGACTCAGTTTACGCTAATTTATGATAATTATTGATTAGCTCTAAATGAGTATCTCACTGGAGGAGTGGGTGACCTGGGTGCCTCTTACGTATCCTCACGTGACCATCCTTTTCCACTTAAATTCCACTATAGAACGGGCACACCTATGCCGCGCTTGATCATGCTCGTGATTGGAGATGGGCATCACTGGTCCCACTCCTTAAAGATACAACTTACGATCCCAGTGGTCCAAAACCAAAGGTCATCAGTGTCAGACATCAGATCAAAACAATTGAAAACCCCTTTAAAGAAAATAAAATTTTCAACTTACCCACTGTGGCCGACCGGAAAGTAGTCCATCCGTCAACCACGTTTCTACTAGCTTTGACTACTGTTTTCCCTATACCATCTCCGACGAACATCAACATTGTTTTCTTCCTCACCACTTCCACGTTCTCCAAGTAAGCCCCAGCTTTTATGTAAATTACAAATCTGTCAAAAATAAATAAATAAATAAATTTCGTTCACTGTTATCAACCAATGTGAGATAATATTATAATGAATATATAATATTAACCTACCTGGTAGTGCTTGAGTTTGGAGCTGCAGCCACTGCGTCACCAATAGTTGTAAAATTTCCAGTGCCATCTTTAGCTACTATCAGATCAAACTTTGTCACGTTTACTGATGTCTGTAGCAATTTTCGATCTTTTGACGACAACCAAGTTGGAAAACCTTTCTTCATTCGTCCGTACTCGGGGAAAGCCTCTGAATTTAACGACATGTTAACGCCAGGGATTTTCTTGAGCATAACCAAAGAGTTACTCACATGCCTGGAGATGTTGTACAAGTTCTTCTTGATTACCTCTCTCACGTTTCCTTTCGCGTAAGCAAATCCATCAAGACACGTGTACTGGTTCGTCATTGCACCGCTAAACAAAGTTTGCATATCATGGTAATGCTTGGAGGCTGTTTTCCTAGTTGAGAGATCAGAGCGAGCTGTTGTGAGCTCGGCAATGGTGTCATCGAAGAGTTCAAGACAATCATTGATCGCTCTTTCCTCAAGTCTGTTAAGGCTTATGTGTTTGCGTCTAATGCCGGTACAGTTATAGGAGGAAGCTCTAATCTCGTACAATGTGCGGTTTATGGTTGCAGATATGAGTTCAGGGAGGGACCTGGAGGCTAGATCCGGGAGCGAAGAGAGAGTTGAGACGCAGAGCTTTGGGTAGAGTGTGCCTTCACATGTAGAGTGGGCAATGTGGAGGCGTTTATGAATATTCAAGTGAGGGCTTTCAGTGGTTTTAGGGCTCTTTTTGAGAGTGATAACAGCAGAAAACAGAATCAATACAATGGTAAAAAGTGGTAAGACTGTAAGCAAGAATTTGGTTCTTCGTCTGGGAGGATACATGATTGATAGTGCAGTATCTGGAGACACAGACAGAGACAGAGAGCGTTTCGAAATGGAATAAATTAAAGAGCTAGTGCAGCTAAATAGCTAGAGATGTATGTTGATGGTTGTTGTTGGGTCTTGTTTTTGGATCTTACAAGTAAAAGATCGAGGACATTATTGGGTTTGGGCTACGAATATAATTTGGTTTTGAAATAGAGGTTAAGAGGTTACGCTAATTACTGCATGATTTTAAAGAGTCAACGTGCATATCCAATTATCAATCATGTTCACTAATTGGTAGGACAGTGTCTACATCGCAACCTTGCCATTGCCAAATTCTTTCCACACTGGCTTGTGTACATCTACGGGCTAAATAAATAGACACCCGGGAGGTTTGATTTAAATAATAATCTCATCCTTGTTATTCATAAAGTAACATAAATATTCCCAGAATTGGAAAACATGGGGTCTTAACCCATAAAAATAGGGGTCTTAATGTTACTTAAAATATCAAAATGGGTGTCTTTATGTTACTTTATGAATAATAAGAGTGAGTTTGTTACTTAGACCAGACCTTGGGGGTGTCTATGTATTTATCCGTACATGTACTCCATGCTAGTTGTCCACAGTATGTAGCCTCTTTTTTTCTTTTTTCTTGTTTTTAGAGAAAATTAATTGGTAGCTCGTCAGGAAGTAGGGACACTCAATTGTTTGGTATAACTATAATGGCAATCAATTCAATTCATCCTTCTGATGCCACTCAAGAAAAATAACNTTTACATATATATTATCATGTACGCGGGTGTACTGTACATTTATCTTTTATGGGCTGCATTAATGAATACACCGAAGTAGAATTAACCGATATCATGAACTCAATTATTGAGCTGAAATTCCCTATAACCTTACTATAATTATATCAAAAGTCAAATTTAGGAATCGAATTATTGTTTCATTTAGAGCAACAGCAGTTCACTTACTTATTGGCACAATGATACCTACTACTTAGTAAATATCAACAGTGTCGATACTGAATACTGATGGCATGATTGTATGATTCAAATTAGAAAGATTAAAGATAAAATGAGTGGACCTCCGTTCTCTAATTTTTCGCTGAATCATAATAATATATCTCTTTCTTCATGGTCCCTTAAATCATTACTTATGTTTTAGCACATGTGCAAATGTCGGAATCCAAATCCGGTAACAGGCTCGTAGCTAAACGACAGTTAACAGTAATATTATGCAGCTCTTGATTATATGATGTACGAGCTCACTTTTGCTGTTAAGTCTTTAATGACAGACAAGTGTTGTCAGCATTTCAGAACTCCTAAGAAAACAATTTACCCATCGACAACATATATATGTATATATATATATATATATATATATATAGGGAAAATTTTGAATTTATTAGCATAAACACAGGCACATAAACAATTGGATTTACAAGNCACCGTTAGATTGAAAAAATCAATGACTATTAAATAGTGTATGAAATTAAGTCAAAAAAATTAAGTCACAATAGCCTGAGCCATATATATATATATATATATAGGGAAAATTTTGAATTTATTAGCATAAACACAGGCACATAAACAATTGGATTTACAAGCTGCAGTTTATGTTTTTGGTTTTGGTCAGTCATTTTAATTAGTACTCATGTGACCAACCAGTTTTGTCCTCCCCTTATATGTAGTAAGTGGTTTTATCGCCCAAAAAGAACACTGTTATATTGCAGTATTGCACATCTGCTGGTATTATACTAGTCTTATTACGCTAGTACTCCTTTTCCTTGTTACTGAGAAGCCATATAAGCGAACTGTTGCTGAGAATGGTGTTGCTAGTGCACCTTTCACTCGCAACGGGCAGCAGTGGCAAAAGATTTGCCGACCCCAAAATCTTGAATGTCTGGAATTGTATATACAACTTATTATTCTTCGTATTGCAGTGAAACAAATTTTCTTAAAGCAAGGATTATCATGAGACTCATTGCATGTTATATTGATTCACTGGCTCAATTCATTTATATATGGCCTGGTTTGATTACCTATTTCTGTTGTTTCTCTTGTTTTTATTTTGGCATGGGTCTCTTGTTGAAGGTGTAAACTTGTTACTTATTTGTTTAGTTTTTTATTTTTTTTTATTTTTGAAAATAAAAACGACATATAATTAAGGTACAAACTAAATAATACATTGTTTAAAAGAAATAAGANTACTTATTTGTTTAGTTTTTTATTTTTTTTTTTTATTTTTGAAAATAAAAACGACATATAATTAAGGTACAAACTAAATAATACATTGTTTAAAAGAAATAAGAAAAATGTTTTCTTTATTTTCTTTCTTGTTCTATTTATTTTTTTAATGCATTCTTATTATAAAATAAATAATTAAATAAATTTTTATCTTGTATTTTTCATAAAATATATATATAAATAAACCTTTAATTATCATTTCGAAACAGAAATTATTGAAATAAAATAGAAAATCCATAACCAAACAACCTTAATTAGATACCTAGCTTGAAACTTAAGTCGAGGCCTGATAAAAGAGGTCCAAATGTTTGTTATGTGAACTGAAGCCCGACAACAAGCCCATTTAGTAGAGAGCATGAAGGATGAAACTTGCTGAAGTTGGTACAAAAATATTCCAATTACCAAAGAGTTAGGTAATCGTTCTTGAAGTTCTCTATCTGATATTATTGCATTCATCACTAGTTAATCGTTCTTAGAGATTCTTTTCGTTTTCATTGCATCACAACTCCAACATCAATATTTTTCCTTTTCCAGGAACCGAACCTTTTATTTTTTGAAAGATTACAAAAATGAACCTGGTATGTATCGTTTTTCTTGTCTTCTCCTCTACTTTAGATTTTTCGTAAATTGTACAAAGAAATATAAGTTGGATGAACAATTTGTTGTTAATACGCATAGATTAATAAATTATGGTTTATGTTGTTGTTGATAAGTGTCTATAGTGTTCGTAAGGATTTGTTTATGCATTTTGTTGAATTTGGTGGTGATCCATCCAGTAGTACTGCAATATCACATGGTTTTATCAATGACATACGACGACGCATATAAATCCCACATCGATCTGTGATTAGTGTGGAGCAACGGTTTAAATAGAGTTAATAGTCCTTTACCTAATGCGACACATTTTGAGCCAAAAACTCAGAAACAAAACCATGCGACCCGATAGTGTCAAAGCGGACAATATCACATTGGGCTATTTATAACACGTTAAATAGGACTAGTAAACCTTTACCTAATACAACTTTACCTAATGTGATGCGGTGACTTTACCTAATGCGACGCGGTGTCAAAGCAGACAATATTACATTAGGTTATTTATAATAATTTAAAGGTTTTTAGTGTAAAAATTGTTAGCATGTCATGTGGTCTAAAATTTGTGTTGCTTCCAAAGCATGATATCACTATTATCACATGATAGCATGTCAAGCAGCCAAAATCCCAACACTATTGTACATTAAAACATCTCATATATAACATGTTTTATTGTTATTAATTCGTGTAATTAATAAATAGTTATATTAGTTTTTTATAAATATACTTGTAATTAATCGTCATATTAATTACAACGCAAACCATATAAATATTCACAACATCAACTAATAAACCCCCAATACTATTATCACTGGTCAAATAAGATAATAAAATAACCTTTGCGGAGAAGTTGGTTAATTAAACGGAATTAAATTTTTACATGTTGCTTTATCATTATCATATCCATTACATATTGTGCATTTTTTTCTTTGAATGGTCTCTTTTACCGATATAATCCTTCGCTTATTTAGACACCCAATAACTCTTCTCGTGACAGACATAGTTTTTCAAATGTGATGAACCCGTAACAATGTACAATTTGTCAATTAAACTATTTAATGTGATATATTTATCTACTTTCATCGATTTATTTTACCACCAAAATTTACAATAATGTTTACCTTTTTCATTGTCTTAGCAAAAACCATAAAATAATTAATTGGCATGTACTTGACAATGCATGACAAGCTTGACATGTGATGATTGATATTCATGATGATGCATGACATACATGACATGTTTGATGATGCATGACATGTACGCCACTTGACATGCATTACAACAACGAATAACATATTTAACTTCTATCTAACGATTTTCCCTATCTGACATAGATTTAAACCTAAACATCAATAGGTTTCTACCAAATCAATTCATTAACTTGTATGAGAAGTTCGACAAAGATTTAACAAAAACTTACTTGAGTTATATATGTATATAGAGAGATTTGGATATGAACAAAGGATGGTAAGAGAAAAACATCAATAAAGGTAAAAAGTAACATCTTTCTTACATATGAATTACATATGGATGATCGATAACTATTTAAATGAAACTTTCACTTATCTTAACTTGTTGAAATTTGATTTGTTGGAGGATCTTAATTGTTGATTGATGTAGTTGAAAATTCTCAACCATTAGCTAAGTTAGACAAAGATTTTGAATGAAAGGGGTAATTTTGTCCGAAAAATGAGACAAGTTTTAATTTTTGTTCAGAAAATTTAAATGGGTCTATTTTTATTGTCAAGTTCCCAAAAAGGTTTATTTTTATTTTAAAAAAAATATCTTTTTAATAGGTTATGTTGAGCAAGACGACTCCTCCTTGATAAAAGTAATAAATAAAAATTAATAGATAATTGAAAATTCAATAGCATTATCTTTTGTTTAAAAGCATATTTATTAATTAATAACTTATAAACTTAAATATTTGTTTAGATATTAAGATAACGCTAACATTTATTATTTATTATTTGAATAACTATCCTCAAAATCTCCTTAAGAGGTTCTTATATATCCAATTTAAACACATAATCCCCTCCAACAAACACCAATATTGCAATGAATGAAAACTATCCAAATTAATAAAAATAGAAATATGGATATATCTTATATATATCACAGGTGTCCGTATTAGATACATACATGTGATACACAAAATAATATGGAAATGCATCCGCACTACTTAAACTAATTATTAAACTCGAGATTATACGTAACCTTTGTGCCTAAGAGTAGAGATACGTGATAAACGAATTAATTTAAAATTTCGGGAGAGGATATTCAATTGGGAATTTTGTAGCACAATGATAATTATCAAAAAGCAGGTCAACCGTGGCAAACATTATTGCGTTACGCGACGGAACTATAAATGCGATCAAATTAAGCAGTAGGTCGACATTTGTAAAACCACTTAAACCATTTTATTCATTAGATTAAGAGAAAAAAGGGATTGATACAATGGACGCAATTAAGATGCTAATTTAATACGGACGCACGATTAGAGTCAACCAATCAATCTTAAACACATAGAGACGAATCGAGATTAAGTGAGGTTTCAAAAAGCATGCATGAATATAGATGATATAGGCACATTTGTCCTCGTCGGTGTTATAATTTCTGTATAACTAAGGAAGGTACGTTCTGAAATCTCAAACCTTGAATCAGGATCACTATTCGCCAGCCTGTTCAAGGTTTTTATTTCAAACTTTTCTTATTATATAGCTAATAACAAGTGGCATATCATTTAAATCTTATACGTGTTTGAATTCAAACATTTCAGCCACTATTTATGGGAACACCATTTCGAAGGTTGACTTGGCCAATTAGGCAGCCACTATTTAAGATTTGTGTAACCAAAAGCTTGGTTTTCCTCAAAAACTGAATAAAATATTTTATGTTATTGATATTATAAGCACCGGAAACAGTATTCTCAACACATTGGTCAGAGTAACTATTTTCTAAGACAAGTTGAAATGCGACGAACCCTTTATAGTTAGCTTTGGGGAAGCTTCGTTCTCCTTTTCAAGCACATGTTTCCGTGCCAGGATTTGAAATACTAGACTTCGTAAGCTCTAGAAATCCAAATGATCTGTCCGTAACCGATGCGTGAACTGATCAAGTTGATCGATCTAAAATCGACAGGCACCCTATTGGCGTGTGACTTTTTGTACTCAATCTAGTTAACCAACAAAATATTTATATATATATAAGTTTCCGCGTGAATCTATGAATGTATTACTATATCTCAACTTGACTAGCTAGTTACTGACTACTGATACTGTGATTTATCATCTATATATGTTACTACATTGATAATGTTGATTGAGCTGAAGATGGTTGACGTTTCGTGGTCATAATTTATGTTAAGTGAGATTAGAATCATATCATAAAACTTGTATAATTTAATGAGTGCTTTAAATTTTCATAAATGGGTATTATAGTTCAACTTTTGTCTGACTTAGCTGCTACAAATAAAATGGAGACTATCGTCTATGTGTTGATTTAAAGCGAATCAACCGTGTTTCACATTGACTTTTATTGATTGTTTGTTGTTTAACCCAATTATTGAAACATATATACGTGAAACGTGGCCCTCACATCAATAGGGATTTGCTGACTATTGGTTACATTCCAATCACTTAGTGGTTGTTATGTTGGAAAATTAAATTTAGTCGAAATAATATGGTAACCTCACCAACCGAGCAGGCAGAAGAAGACAAAAACGGAAATTCGGTCTAATTGTGAAAGTGGTTGGGCTCAGATTGACCTTCTTGGCATGATGACTCACCTGAAAATGAAATTACTCACTTTGAGATTAAAATATAGGCATACAGCTACGGAAACACTTTTGTACCACATTGTTTTCTGGGAGGAGCTTCTGATCAGTGTTAATTTCCAAGTAATTTACCAAATAATCATGTTATGAGATAGCTGGAAGCCATGAGTTGACATCAAAAGGTGGATCAACGCAGTTGTAGTAGTTGGATATTTTCTGACAGTTCCATGTTCATTAATGTCTAAATGAGTCTCGATTGGAGGCAAGTCGTTAAGGATCAAAGTCTTTTAACTTAATCATATTTAGAACTATTATATGTTATATTAAGTTCATTAATCACATGGCTGGTCGTGGTCTAGGAGAGATAAATTTGTGGAATATTGGATATAAGATTTTTGTTTTTAGAAATAATACAAATACTTCAATTCCAGGATAAGCTTTACGAGTCAAGTATGAATTGATAATAATCGTCTGCTCTAATCCTCTGCGAAGAAAGGTCAAATTCTAAGCCTTCGATTGTAAGCATAATTATATTAAACCAACCAAATTTCAAGACGGCGAGTAATTATCTGGGAGCATAACCATGTCACCGTTGATAATTCTTGTGGGATTGCAAGCAAACCTTGCCAGAGAATGAATACACTATAGATACTATACGGTATATGAATAAAATTACAGTTTCATATCAATTTGGCTCCTCCACCATGCGGGCATTAGCATTAAAACTTCAAACTCTAGTTGAAGACCGACGTACGCGTTTTTGCCAGACTTACAAGTTAGACGCTGTCTCTCCCTCCTATAAATACCTCCAACTGCTAACACAAAAATCATTCAAACTCGATCTCTTTTCCCTTCTCTAAAACAAAAATGGCTTCTAAGCTCTTCTGTCTCACTACTATACCAATTCTCATTGCCTTTTCTTTCGTTTCACATCCTTCTTATGCAGCAGATGTTGCTCCAACAACTCCTGTCTCACCAGGAACTATTTGCAAGTCCACTCCAGACCCTTCCTATTGCAGATCTTTTCTCCCTAATAACCAAACCGGAGACGTCTACAGCTATGGCCGATACTCCCTCCGGAAAGCTTTATCGGAGTCTCGAAAATTCTTGGGCTTAGTTGACAAATATCTTCTACGCAGGTCCACATTATCAACATCTGCCGTTCGCGCTCTAGAAGATTGCCGTTTGCTAGCTAGTCTCAATATCGACTATCTTTTGAGCTCTTATCAAACTGTAAATACAACTAGCAAAATCCTACCTTCCATGGAAGCCGACGATGTGCAGACCTTTCTTAGTGCTCTTTTAACAAACCATCAGACATGTATGGATGGCCTGCAAGAAGCCTCTTCGGCTTGGAGCGTGAAGAATGGTCTCTCTGTCCCTCTTTCTAATGACACAAAACTTTACAGTGTCTCTCTTGCTCTTTTCACCAAAGGGTGGGTTCCCAAGAAGAAAAAAGGGAAGGGATGGAAGCCCACAAGGAAGCAACTTCTGTTCACAAATGGACGTTTGCCATTGAAGATGTCTAGCCGAACTCGTGCTATTTACAATTCCGTAAGTAACAGAAAACTTCTCCAAACTGATAATCAGGTAACAGTGAGCGATATAGTGACAGTGAAACAGGACGGTACTGGAAATTTCACTACCATTACTGATGCTATTAGTGCGGCTCCAAACAATACGGATGGTAGTAATGGGTACTTCTTGATTTACGTAACGGCGGGTGTCTATGAAGAATACATTTCCATTGCCAAGAACAAGAAATACTTAATGATGATCGGAGACGGCATCAATCAAACAGTGATAACTGGCAATAGAAGCGTTGCTGATGGGTGGACTACGTTCAACTCTGCGACTTTTGGTAAGCATAATACAAACACCCAATTTCTCTCACGTACTCGATCTACCAAAACTTTTATTCCTTGCTAGTACCCAAAAAAAAAAAAAAACAACGTATTCTAATGATTTCATCATCGATATTGTAGTTGTGACGGCACCAAACTTCGTTATGGTGAACATGACCATCCGCAACACAGCTGGAGCAATCAAGCACCAGGCAGTGGCTCTTCGCAGTGGGGCAGATTTGTCTACGTTTTACAGCAGCAGCTTTGAAGGATACCAAGACACATTATACACACATTCTCTAAGGCAATTCTACAGTGAGTGCGATATCTATGGTACCGTTGACTTCATATTCGGTAACGCTGCCGTTGTTCTCCAAAACTGCAACATATATCCCCGGTTGCCGATGAGCGGCCAATTCAATGCCATCACTGCACAAGGGCGGACCGACCCTAACCAGAACACGGGCACATCCATTCATAATTGCATTATCAAACCAGCTCCAGATTTGAATTCGAGCACCCAAGCGGTGAAGACATATCTAGGAAGGCCATGGAAAGAGTACTCCAGGACCGTTTATATGCAGTCTTTCATGGATCGTTTCATCGAACCTGCTGGTTGGAACCAATGGAGTGGAGACTTCGCTCTGAGTACGTTATACTATGCCGAGTATAGCAACACCGGACCTGGATCAAACACTACCAGTAGGGTCACATGGCCTGGTTACCATATCATAAATTCTACAGATGCCGCAAGTTTCACTGTGTTCAATTTCCTAGTCGGAGATGATTGGTTACCACAAACTGGAGTGCCTTACACCAGTGGTTTACTATAAGCTACTCACTGGACGGATCTGATCTCTTTGTTTTTTTAATTTTTCTCATCTTTGTTCCTTATTGTAATTTTCTGACAACGCAATAAGTATGTAATAACTAATAACCAAGCTTTACAAACGTTCAGTTTGGTTTTATTGTTTCTAATTTGTTTTAATTAAAGACGTCCGAACATATACACTTACATTAATGCGGTGCTAAATGTTCATCGAAAATTGAAGTAGGAACAGAGTATGAAATACTCAAATTGAGAAAGAAGAGTTCCCTTCTGCATGGTTCCAACGACGTGTCAGTCAAGCAATCCCAATGTTTGCAGCTCATCAACGTATGTTAGAAAGAGACGCTACTAAGCCTGATTGACGTCATAAATGCGGGCGAAATGACATTGTAATCTTGAAAAGATGAATTCATTTTTCTCGGGCAATTCGGAGAGTTAGTAGAATTCAACTTGGATTGGGATAATCTGCGGGTATGTTCCTTAAATAAACAATTAACCCCTATTGATCGTAACTAATAACACTTTAAGGGCATTATCGACATTTCACTTGCTAAAAAATATAAAATCCATAAGAAAGCCACAAAAATCTGAAACTGCGTCTGTAATTTGTTTCTCTCCTCTCTCTCCTCCCTCTTCTTTTCGCCATTGCCAACTCTGCAATTTTTTTTTCCTCGCAAGTTTTGCATGCAAGTCAACAAAAAAAAATTCATAAGAAATCCGCAAAAATATACTGAAATCATCCAAGAAAACCTGAAAAATTTTGGACTTGTCATCAAAACATCTAAATCGGATTTGATGATGATCAATCCACCTCGAGACATCCGAATCAGACTCCAAAATTAACCATTTACGGAAGTCGCGGCTGGGAATTGTTGATAAGATTGGGTTTTTGGCCTGGGGGTGATGGTTGTGTGTCATTTGGAGAGGAGGCAGTGGTGTGGTTGTAACGCCATTGATGAGTTTATTTGAAGGAGACGATTTGAAGTCAAAGAGATTAAAGAGATGGCGGTGGCTGGTGAAGTTAAGGTGCCAAGAGATGTCCGCGGCGAAGGAGATTGTTGAGATGAAGAGCCCGGTCCTCCATGGTAAGTCCGGTGAAGTTGAGTATAATTTTTAAAAAAGGGTAAAATTGGTTTTCAATAAAATTGCATACGGATTTTTCTAACTGTCGTTGAAATGGGGGCCGGATATTACTATCAGAACAGAACAAAAGCGAAGGTAATGTTCTGCTAGCAGAACAAGGGGGTTGGCGGTGTACTTAGACCAAATTATGGGGTTGCTTCTATTTATCCAACTTGGACAATATCCAACTTGGACAAAGACCGCTAAGTGCCAAATTTCAAAGATCTAAAAAATATTCCAACTTGTACTAAACGTTTAAATCTTGCGATTGACTTTGCGGTTAGGCATCTGTTGATTAACCTGAGTTCCTTCCTAGAAAATACGATTGGCCATATATAAAGCTTATTATGCGTGTATATATATATATATATATATATATATATATATACTGTAAGACGTCAAGTTTTAACCAAGTAATTGAATTCTCTAGTATTATTGACCGAGGAAATTCAGTGCAACTTGTACCGAACTCTTAGACGAAATATAAAATATATTAACTTATATGATGTACTGGCCAGAGTCGACAACTTTTACGTGTGATTTTATGGAAAATACAAGCAAAATTGAAGGAGGAAAAGGAACACTCTACGCCTACGCTTCGTTGATTTTTTAATCAGAAACCGGTTCATTCATCTAACATTAAATTAATGAAGAGGTTGGTGAATAAAATTATATAATTTTTCCATCTGGGTCAGCTTTTCAATTCAAACTTGAGTTAGCTGAGCTGAGTGCCGTTTTGCCAAATTAACTTGGAATTTTACGGAACCAAGATTGGTCTGGAAACCAGAATTCAATAATTTAATATTTTGAACCGAAATGATAGTTGAAGTTCGTTAGTTATACAAATGCCCACGAATCCTGGGAGAGACTCTTTTGAAAAGAGATATAGATGAGTTGGTTGTTAGTGAATTATTGCATGACATATATTTTGGGACCCAATAATTGCTTGTAGTAAGCCAGAGGATTATTAAAGCATGATTACTGAATCCTGATGAAAAATCATGATAGTTAGTTGTAAGATGTAAATGAAACTGGAACAAATTAATTATTATCAACATTTTTTTTATTTTTTTATACTAAAACTTAAGAGATTCAGAATTTATTTTTAATAAATTATTGTACAAAGATGGAGTCATAGAATTGAAGATTAACGTACATGTATATATACGGTGATCACTTATGAGCCAACATGTTATTGATGACCAAAATATTCTTCAATAGTTTGAGAAAGATGTTATTCTGATGAGTCAACACCGATTCCTTCCGAGGACCTTTTTTGAAACCATTCTCGCATGTCACTACGTCAGCCATTGCTGCTTCCACCCAAACACGTATATCTTTGTATGCATTTGCTAACAGTGCAGCAATCGAGTCCTCAAGCTGCTCAGATGCGTCTAAGTATTGGTCCAAGCAATCCTCGAGGCCCTGCTCAACGAGAGGGCCTAAAGTCATGTTATCGCGCATTGCCTTAATGTGCTCCCATGTACCTGAGGCATTTTCGGATGCGACGTTGAGCGCGATCATTGCAAGGCCGCTTAGGTCAGCTTTTTGGCTTTGAGGGTCACTCATAAGGCTAGAGGAACATAGATCTTTGTCTTCGGTTTGCTCGCAAACTTTTGTAAGTAATTCATTCGTGTTTCTGTTTCCACTTTGAGCAACAATTAGGAGAGGCTGAAGGAGGAGGCAGAGGGACAGAGGTAAGAGGAAGATACTACTTGTTACAGACTTCATTAGGATTCTGGATTTTTGCTTTACTTTTCTTCAAGTTGATCGTGATTTTTTAATTGAAAGAAATAGACTTTTAAAGGGTTGATCTTTTGCAGTCGGTTAAGACAATATAGCCTGTAAGATTCTGTGGACTACTAGCCGGAGAGGCTTGTTGGCTAGAGAAATTTAAGAAAGGCCACTAATGTGAGAGAGTTGCGTTCAGCCAACCAATGCTACCGTTCATATGTTATAAGTGGGTGGAATGGCCCTATGAAAGGCAAGTTGTTGCGCTTGTTTTACTCATTTCCGTTCATCAGTTCAATGCACCACCGCAAATCTAACAAATACTCACAAAATATCCATGGATAGCTGGTCAGACCGGTGACCGACTTTGTATTTTTAGGGTTGACTCCTCAAAGCCGAGCTCAAAATCAGCCAAAATTTGTACTAAAATGGTAAGCTAGCAAACGTTGAACGCCTACGACTTCTCTTTCATAAAAGTTAATATAGCGTCAGTGACGGAGCTTGGGACAGTTTTTTGGAAGGTTAAATATAAAAGCTGAAATCTTAAAGGGTCAATACTAAAATTTTAATTTTATTTTAATCTTTAATTTATATATATATATTGATTTTTTTTACGGTCGCGACTCCTCTTAGTCTACACTGAGCTCGTCTCTGTATAGCGTATAACAAAAGTTATCACCGATATTTTTGTTTTCATTTTAGGCTTGGAACATATCGTATATACGAAATGATATTGCATAAGCATACTCGCGAATCATGTGCCCTTCTAAGTTCGAAATATATAGTTTCTTAATTTCTCAGCAATAAGCTAAACAGAGTAAGACGAAAATAACTTCTTTATACAAAATCGAAACTGTACGTAGTGGGTATATCTAATGTGCATGTACAACTGGACAACTTGCAGCAATAAAAACCAGTGTGTGCATTAATTACCACGTCTGCAATATCGCCTGCCACGTGTCACAAGTCAAATACCTGACCTACAGCTTATCTTCTTCTCCGAGAGCCCATCTTCCGATTGATCCTCTTTCCGTTCATCATATGCTCCAAATCCTCTTCAAAGTTAAAACCCGATTACCGGGAGACTTGAACCCGATTTCTCCGTTTGAAACTAAACCTATGTCATCAATACCTCTACAGTCCATTCTAGGCTGCTCCACTACCACACTCACTAGCTCCAGTGGCGGCGAAGAAGAAGACGAGCACCCGATCTCATCACCATCTTCCTCCCTTGCAACAGTCAAAGCGGCCGGTTCAGTCACTGACACCACCTCTTCCACTGATATTACTGGGGGCTGGACCGAAGTATCGGGTTGAACCGGGGCTCTACAGAGGGGACAATTAGAGTGACAGCGAAACCACTTGTCGATGCAGTCAACATGAAATGAATGTTTACACTTAGGCAAGACACGACCTTTCTCGTTGTCTTCAAATTCCGACAAGCAAACAGCACATTCAAGTTGCTGTTCGTGGGCGCTGGAGAAGTAGACAAAAGTAGGGATCGTTTTGAGGATAGAAAGGTCTAAAGCTTGATGAGGAACCGTGCCATGACCGTTGTTGGTAATAGTTGGGGAAGTGGAGGGGGAAGAGAGAAAAAAGCGGTGATGGGCACTACGGCGACGGTGACGGCGGTGAGTGCAGTAGTGGAAGCAAATTAAGATGAGTACCACAACAAAGAGGATGATGACTGAACAGAGCATCATCTTCCCATTGAAAACGTAGTTGTTGGGATTGTGATGGGCGCTGAGTGTTGTCAGGTTATAATCCATGATGAGCTGAAGAGAGAAAGGGAGATGGAGAGAGGGTGAGAAAGGAAGATTATAATGTAATGAGATTGGGATTGGGACGGGAACGGAATGGAAGGGGAAAGGAAGGTTCCTATGTGCTGAAGTCTGATTGGTTTCGTCTTTGCTCTTTTTGAGAGTATATTTTGTGGCGGGATTTATTGTTGTTATTTCCTGATTTGCAGTATATTTCTTCTCCCTAACGTCTGTTAGCTATCCGAATTGGTCAGACTTTACATTGGGAAATTTACATGTCAGATTTCGAGCTTTTGGCAAATTTCACACATTTTTCTCTTTGGTTTGGTATCTTACTATCTCACTCTATTTTCCATCCTTTCAAATTTATCGGATGAAGAAAGAAAATTATTTCAAATTTTCTGTTTCTGTTGTCATCCACTGAATTTTACTTACAATATTTTAAAGCTTTTTTTTTCGTGTTGGCAAATAGCAATTACAATTACACATTATCCTTTTGTCCTTCTCAATATGGTGTGGCAGCTGTGGCATGATTCGGTAGCAGTAGAGTGCAAGTATTATAATAATCATGCATCCAAGGTTGTGTTAACGTTCATGGATTAACTTGTGGCGTTTGCGTTTCCAAATTGGGGTTTACTAAATGGAGCCAAATCAATGAAAAAGGGATAATCTTCTAATCTTATTGCACAAAACTTATATTTGATTAAAAATAAGTAAGCCGAAGATTGATATTTCCAAAACTGTATGGTATACTCGAACATTCCTTGGTTTCAAAACCATGTGCGGACCTTACCTTAGTATCATTTTATGCGTTTTGGGTGGGGGAAGAATAGAAAACCAAAGGAGCTAGCTACCACTTGCAACATGGCAATATTATATATATATATATAAATGTCGACTTTAAACTTATCCAAAATATCTTGCATGTGTCAAGTTCAGTAATGCGTCCACCGAGCAACAGGACGTAGTCCAGTTACTTGTTATCCTTCAAACTAAACTCTATTATGCAAATCACAAGCTGGCTACTTGCTTTTCTCTCGATGCCAATCAGTGATTTCCTCCAAAGATTTTATTATTCAACTCAACTTTTCTGACTCTTAAACCATTTGAGAAGTTTCTCTGGTTTGTCGTCAACGAGTCAACTAGGCAGGCAACTTTTTGTCATACTTTTTTATTATGTTAAATTACGGTTAAATCCATATGAGTTTCCCGTATGCCACACGGGTTAATGAATGACATTGTTTATTGACTTATAATATCGATTAGCAGCGGTTAAGTGCCTTTAATCACGATATTTATTTGATAAATTAACTTGCCATCATGAAATGAAGTATGGGTTGCCAGCTATTTATGACAATGACCAGGATATTTCCAAGGTCTTTCCAATTTTAGATAGCTAGCAAAATCGTTGAAGAAAATAATATATGTAATGTAATGTAGGCATATATAACAAGAGCTGAAAATGGTGGAAAAGCATAAGGGATCATTAAAGATCGTACAATATCATATATAATTGATACATATTGGAGCATTATTAACTGTTGCTTCCCCAACTGGGTCATATTCCCTCTAATCCCAACCACCTAATACATAGGTATAAAGTGGAAAGTACACATCGGAAAAAGACTAGTAGTAATTGTATAGTTGTATCAACTGATGTGACCTCGTGATCAGATTTCAATAAGCCATCTACAATGAACAGTCTAGTTATCTCACACAAACTATAAGGTAAAAATCATTTACTCGTGGCTGAACACTACATCTTCCCTCTAACCTAACCAAGTTCTCCTTAACTCAATTCTAAATTTTCTGAAGTTGAATTTCACTCAAATTAAGCTTAATTGCTTTTTAAACACTAGATTTTAGGGGTGGGCACG
>JANKKB010002003.1:0-38945 GCA_026225775.1 Bursera palmeri
CAAGAAGCCAATGCAGAAGCACTTCCAGAACTCTTTGGTATGCTTCTTCAGTCCTTGAATAATATTTTGTGTCTCTTAACTCTGCCTCTTTCTGGTGGGTGATATACATAGCCTTCTCATTGGCATTATTCAGTTTCTACTTTGGAAGTCTTTAAAAATGTCAGCACAACTAATTTAAATCATTCATATGGTACAAAAATGTAACTATATCTCCAAACAGTTAACTAGATACCTGCGAGATTATTTGGAAGGAAAGAAGAGGATGTCATTGGTACGTAGCTTTGAACTCCAATATTCTGTTACTCTAAGTTCTACTGTAAAAAAATTGTTATGCTTTTCATAGCTTTCCGAACACGACCACAATCTTAAATAACTTAGCATTTTATTGTTTTGCTATTTATATCTGATATATATATTTCTTTATGTTTCCAGATTTTAACAGTAAAATCAGGAGATGAAGGATATCTGGATGCATCCTACTTGTTAAGACAAGCTTCACCTTATATGAATATTAAGTAAATTCCTCATCTTTTTCTTCAATCTCACGAATTTCCAGTTTTCTTTTTATATGATTTTTGTTCACCTATAATTTATTTAGGTTTGATGAGGACGTATCCAACTTGGCCTGTAACAAGAGACGTGTCAAAACATTAACGAGAGTTCAGCAGCCTAAAAGAATGAAATTAAGTGGTCTTGAAGCTGTTTTGGTATTCTTTTTACCCATTAAGATGCAACTTTTTCTTTGAACTGCTTGATTCTGTGCCTTCTTCTAACTTCCACCCTTTGGATGTAACTCAACAATTATGTATGAGGTGAAGTTCCTTGTATCTCTGCAAGAAGCAATGGCTTCTTACTTAAGTTGTCATCAATGCATGGCTTTAAACTAGCAGGGTTTTACAGTCTGCATCTCAGCTTGGAGAATCAAAAAAGTTTTATGGTGTCAAACCTTGCTTCAGAAATGAATAATTTTACACTAGTTCAAGTGCTTCATATTTAATTTTGGCATGGGCAAATCCCAATGTTTAAGCGTGACTAGCTATGCCAAACCTGAAATAGTTTAAGAAAGTTCTTACCGACAACAGATGGTTGAAATAATGGTATTGGACATAATCCTTCAACTTGTGTAGTATGTGATCTAAGGTCACACTATACCGATTCTCTTCTTGAAAAGTGCAATGTTATCGGCCCACTGATTATCATTGCTTGTTTTTAGATTGCAGAAGAAAAGAGCTTTGGGGAGAAACACAAACTTTCTGAGAAAGGTTGTTGGAAAAGCAGAAATAATTTCTGTGCTTCTACTCTTCTTCTTCATCATCTTTTTTTTTTTTTTTAATTCTTTCCTAATATTTTGTGGGGTTGCCCTTCCGACCCTGCACATAATTTTTTTTTATTTTTTTTTTACAGAGGAAAAATTGGACATCAAGGATGTGAAACCAATGAATTTTGACCCTGTTGACTTAGCGAAGAAAGAAAGAAACCATCAGATTACACAAAATTTTGCAAAAGCTTTATGGAATGTTTTGAAGAAGTGCAATGAAAAACTGAAGGTGAAGTGAGTCATAGCATTTTGTGCCCATTGAAGCAATTTCGGTGGTTAACTTATCATCATAGAACTTGACAACTCTGATCATAATCAGGTCGCAGAAAGTGAAATTCAGAGCCTCAGAGTAAATCTAAACAATGAAAAGACAAGAAATCTTGAGCTGGAAAAAGAGCTTATGGATTTCAAGTCCTGCTGTACTTGGCCCAAGGAAACTTCAGTTGAGGCTACCCCTGATAAAGCAGATACAATTATTGAATCTGGAATAGTATTAGAACATAAACTTAGTGAAGTTTATGAGGTATGCTTAATAGCAATTCATATTGTAAAGAAACACGCAGAGACAAAATATACTAAGACTCCGTTGTGTTTCACATATTCTTTTCCTACTAAAATGTTCACTTGTTACTATTCAAACAAATACATAATATACATATAATACCCATCCAGTTGTGATTCAAGGATTACTTGACTTTAGAAGCTTTTGTTTCTTGTTTAGACAAAAGTGAGTGTTGATTCTCCAAACGTTGAGGAATCAATATGCTATAGCACCCCCACGTCTAATGATTCCACTCCAAGACAGGATCAAGATCTGCTTCCTCAGGTAACGCAACCAGGAATGATGTTTTCTTTCTTTCATTGGAAAAATTTTTAATATTGAAGCTTTTCCTTTATTTTCAGATCACTGTAGATGTTCATTCTTCCAATCTCAAGACAGTTGAGGGCAATACTATTCGTCAACATTGTGACTCTCCTTTAAGAGAGCACCTAGATGGATTATCCCAGGTACTCAAGCCACTGCTTTCTATTATCTACATTCAGTCATATTGCTACCAACAATTTTATCATTAAACAAGTATCCACAAATTATTGAGGCAAAATGACCGTAGATACTGCGTCTCTTGATAGAAACTTCTCATTTCTATCTTAAAATATGGGAAAACTTTGAATTTATGAAGGACTTCTCCTAAATTTCAGAAACTACCTACCTCAGAGGTAATCAAATTTAAACAAATTATATAAACATGTTGTTAGACCATATTACATTCATGTTTCAAAGTGTTTTTGATAAGCAAGAATCAGATATCACTCTGAAGGTAAAATCACCTTTTAATTTTTATCACTGATCACAAGCGGAATTGCCTTCGAATGAAATGAAAATTTTTGGCCTGAACGTCAGGTGAGATGTTCAAATCTGGAAGTATTTAATCCTTCATCGGTTTCTGCTGAAAACTCCAATTATCAGAATTATCAGGCACAGGTATTGTGCGTTCTTTATCCCAGGATACCAAGGGTTAGGGTTTGATCAGTTGTTTTTGACATTTCATATGTGTATTTTCAGAATGGGTCAGAAAACAAGATAAGAGCTGTACGATATATAGATCAGACATCTGAAATCACTTCTAGGAGTGATGAGGATATAATCGAGTCTAACTATGGGGCAATCGAAGGTAATCCTCCAAAGGCAGATACAACAGGTTTGACCCTAGAATTTGGCTTTCGATTTATACACCGTGACGAGTTTTTGTTGCATGGGAGTCTGAATTTTGGTCCTCATCTATGTCAAAGCGTATTATGTCAAGCGTGGCTGATTAATCGAGCTTCAATGCAACGGACAGGAAAATTTAAGATATTAAATTAATCTAAACATATTCTAGACTTCCTCGTTATGGATGGGCATGACTTGTTTGAATTGGAAACTGGTTACCCCTTATCATGTCAAAAATTTTGCTTCATGTGTATCTGGAGGAGTCAAATTCAACTACACATGAAGTAATCTAATTGTTCGTATTTTTATTATTTTGACTGGCTCCGTTTTTGAATAAATTGGTTAAAATTTTGTTCTTTGTTCAAAATTTACTAAGTTTTTATATAAAAAAATAGTCAACTATTGCTGCATGGTATCGGTTAGTCTATGGAACATTTGGCCCAAATAATTCTTAAGAGTGGTTGATAAATTTTCTCTTTTTTTTTTTTTTCCTTTGAAATGATAAAATTTCCCAATGGCAATGGATTTGTTTAGTGATAGTCTGACGATTGGTGAGTCTAGGCGGCACAAGAGACATGCTCTCAGTAGACTGATTTGAGTTTTGTGGAATTATTACTTTAGTCAATGTGTTAGTAACACTTTCAGGATTTCAGATTCTGTTGTCAGCTCCTCTAAGTCACTTGCCAAAGTTAGAGATCACAGCTCCTCATTAGCAGAACTGGGTCAATCGCAAAGTGGGGAAGAGGTTTAAATTCTCTTCGTTCTTCTGTATTTTAAACTACAACAGCTCTTTCCTTTTTCTTTCTCACTTAACTTTCATATATTTTTTTTCAATGATTTAATTAATTCTGTAATATATTATGGTTTTTCATATAGTATAGTAGACATCTAAGTTAAACACATGAATTATATGCTGTAAGTAAGGCTTTAACAACAAGTTAGAAGCTAACCTCAAGGGTGTAGCCTAGTGGTGAAGGCCTTGAACTTGAAAGGGTGCTCCCTCCCAAGTTTAATATTCAAATTCTCTTGGTGCACATCCTCTTAGGCTGTGTTGGGAAGAAACTGTTATTGTTTCTTTTCAATTGCTGTTAGTACATTACTTTGCATAGGCATACGTAATAGATTGGCGTATCTTGACCTGCATTCATCTACTTTATGAGTACCTTTTCCATTGTCATTTAGTTGTTCTTTCCTAGCCATATTCCTTCTATAAATTCCTCAACCATATTAAGGTGACTTGCCACATTGGGAATAGCTAGCTCAACTGTAAGGATTACATAACAGTTGTGAAGCAGTTTATGATTTGTTAAATGAAAGCTTGACCAAGTGCTTATGGTCATCTTTTCATGTCTTTTCCAACTATGAAGAAAACTATTGAAATTAATTTGATGATAGTGATTAAAAAAAATGCTAAATTTTGTCTTCTATCATTTCCAGGAATCATTACATTCGTCACTATCTCCAAAGAAAGTTGTATCCATCCATGAATGCGACATTGTATGTGTGCTAAATAGTGAGTCAAATCTTGATACTTCCCACAAACCCTTGGATAGGGAGAAACCAAAAAGGTCAGTTGGTCAGTTGGGTAGCTTCTCATTATGTGTATATATCATTGTTTATCTTTTATCTTGCTTGAATCATGATGCTGAATACTGCCTCTTTTTTTAAAATTTTTTTTTATTATGGATTTTAACTGTTCCTGTCTCTGTCATATTGCAATAATCAGGAGGCTTTTGCCTGCCTCATCCATATTAGTAAGAGATATGAGTGCGTTGGGTATTGAGGATGAGCCTAGGAAACCAAGGGTAAGTGGATTTTTCATTTCTTCCTGTTTCTCTGCTTTGTAAGGCCAGTTTATTTTCATTGGCTCTGCTTTTTACTCATGGTAATTAACACCCTCTTAAAATAATTCAAATCCTTCTCATGTATAAAAAAGTATTCTTCAGTCTCAACATATATTTTCCCTCTTAACTCAGGGGAATAGAAAAGGAAAAAAATTGGAAGCAAGTGAAGGGAAAAGAACTCAAGGTAGCATCTCACTTTTGCGGTTGCTTAAGAACAATCTTAAAAACATCTAGGTAGTCGCATTTGATACTTGTAATTTAACTCAGCTTTTGTGTAGGTGGGCCATTTTGTTTTTTGGGTCCTGGGCAGGTGATATGTATCTAAAACAGTTACTTTTTTGACTGAAAAAACTCTTTAGAATTGGTTGTTCAACAGTCTGATTTGGTATATATTCTTACTGACTTGGTGGAATATTGTTGATTTTCAACAATTATAAAATGCCTGCTTAAGGTTCTAACTTACCAATAGTCCTTTTTCTTATCAGATTTAGGCCAATCATTAAACAGTTGAGATTATTGAAGTCAAAAAGGAAGATAAGAACTTGAATTTGTTTGCATTTTCTTTTCCACTTACCCGAAACCAAAACTTCCCTTTCTGAATTCGACATAGCTAATGGGTTTTGATCTGCCAACAAGTGATGGTACCATCTTCAGCAGTCAGGGAGCTACTCTTTAGATACATTATTTTATGTTTATCCAAATGGTCACAATCTATATTTTGAACTGAATAATCCATAAAAATCGAGGTAAGTATGATCATTTCAAGTACTAAAATTTGTAAAACAGGGGAGGTGGAAAAGTGAAGTAAAAGTGATAAAGGAGATTTGTGGTTTGCATGGTATTCCATTTCATTTCCATCCAACATTGAAGGAGGGGGGGTGGTCCATAAGGCACCTGGTGGTGTTCGTTTATTCTTTTTGAAACATGTTTGCCATCATAGTGCATCCTTTTTTATAACTTTTGGTTATAGATTCTAAGCATTCAATAGTTATTAGGAGTTAGGACTAATGAATGGCATTTTGAACTTGACATATTATTGTCTGCTTGATAAGGGTCTCAATCCCAACTGATCATCTCACGCTTTAGTGCTCATATCCTTTGTGCCTTCTATGACGACCTTTTTCATGTGTTGTCCTTCCTGTGTGCTCTCTGTCTTGCCACTTCAAAACATCCATTTCTCTCTACATAATTGGGGCTACCCCTTTTCTATTACCACTTCCATTTCACATTTTGCATTCCACGCATGCCTCTGCCATACCAACAGCAAAATAAAATGACAAATAAAGAGTATTGTTCTTGTGGAAAATAGTGAAGATTTAGCCATCATTATTGAAGATTTAATCCAGTGAAATACCTTCAATATCATTGCCTAAATCTACATCATTCAAGAAGCATTTTAATTTTCTTTTTTTAAAATTAAAAAAAATTGTTTCATATATTCAAGCCAAAATACCAATAAATCATCCCTAAAATTAACAGTAATTGGAAGAGATTTTATTCGAAAGAAAATATGATGTGATGGTTTGAACACGTGTCAGAATCACGTGACTCACATGTAGGCCCCCGCAGGAACAGTGACAACAATAACCTCATCTCCTTTTCAAAGCTTAGACCTTGTCCACCTCCCTCTTTCAGCGAAACTCATTATAAAAAGCCCCACAAAAAGCATACCAGAATTGACAGTTTTTGGTGCTACTTCTGTCTTTTTTATATTCCCTAAATACACCCCCCCTTACCGGTTGACCGGACCAACCAGTTCTTTCTCAACCCGACCCACAACTCCTTCCCACGCTTCATCCGTGTGCCTAACCAATAGTGAATTAAAACCGACCAGAGATTTGTCAAAATTAACTCGAAATTTGTAAATAAAAATTAAAAATTAAAAAAGAAGAAGAAACGTTGCTCTCTCTCTGGTTCGAAAAAAGAGAGAATAAACACTTCTCTTTAGAGAGTGATTAAGGTAAAGACACGCCCAGAATTTTCGTTTGAAGCTGAGCTGACTCACAGCTAGGGTTTCCTTTCATTTTATTTCATTTCGTTTTGCTGAATTTAATTCATCAAGGTGAACTATATGTCACTCTTTTTATTACTTTTCATTTTTCAAAAAAAAAAAATTCAATTTTTGTTTTCTTTTGTTTTCAATTTGTTTCCATTTCAGTATTGGCGTTATTAATCACATGTCTCTGTGTATTAATTGTGATAAATCTCAATTAGAATTCTCTAATCGATATTTCGAATTCTCACCACACCTTCCCATATTACAAGCTATAAAGTTAGGGTTTTTATTCACCTTCACTTCTTGCTTTTGAATACTAGTTTAAGATCTTCTCTGCTTGTGATTAACGCTCTTCCATTGCTTTGTTTTGTTATATTATGAGGAATTTTAAGCAAACTGTAATTCGTTTTTCATGGGTTTAATCAAATTAGTTTCTGTACTTCGTTTTGGGGATTTTCATTTTACTTCTTGTCCAGTTGAGTTTTGAGTTTAGTTAATGTTTAGGGCTTATTTTTACTGTATTTTCATTTGGATGTTTCAGGTTTGAATTCAATTGATTTTATTTGGCTGCCGTGAATGCAAATTTTTTTTATCTTTAGATACTTGCATCTCCGGAATTTGGGTATTGAAGTGTCTGGTAATCTACTACTTTGGCTTCTGGTATATTCTTTACTCGTACTGTTGGGGCCTGTTATCATTTCTGTTCCTTGAATTTTTTTCGTTAASACCAGTTTGAAAATCAATGGTTTGCAGAATCTAGTTGTTTTGCTTTCATTTAATCATGGAATTAACTCTTTTATGTTTATACTTTTTATGTTGTGATGTCAAATACGTATATTTGGAAGTGAAGCAAACTTTTGTAGCTTTCAATATGAGCTACAGTGTTCTGGATATTTTGTTTTCGTTAATGATATTGAATATCTGCATTTGGCTATTAGCTTCCTATTTATGTGAGCTTTATTCCTATTTGAATCTTTACATCTGATAATTTTGTGATCCAAAAGCACAAGGCATGATAAAGGAGTGGATTGTATGACATTAGTATTCCTAGTTTTTGAAGTTGCTGGATTGTAAACTTGTTGAGTCGACTATCATGGCTGATTAACTATTCTTTCGTCTCTTTCTAATAAAGCACTTGCGATAACTAGAACTAGTTCATTTAAATAACTGATTAGCGCAGTTATGTTTAATATTTGAATTAAGGTACTCTAAACTTGTCAAAAGAACCTCATATTAACACCGACTTTGTTAACTCGTGTTTAAGTTCTTATTTAACAATATATCATAGACTAGTTCTCAGGTTCTGTTATCTCATATGAATTCTTTATTGGCCAATATTTATGATTGTTATGCAGAAGATCTAACGACGGATTCACTTTTTTGATCAGCATGTTCTGCTGTTTAATTGTTAATTTCTTATGGCTCAGTTTTTGTGGTACATTCATAGCCACTAGGTGAATGGCTATTTTACTTGTCCTTTTCTGTGATTTTTTAACTTACTGAGGTTATCCATATAATTTAACACGACTTGGGTTTCTGTTAAGATAGGCTAGTTAATTCATCTCAAACTCTCATGCCTAAGTGTGCCGGATGTGTTGAATTATCTGTTTGGGTGTCACAAAACTAAAAAATGATATTTGATGGTTTGAAATTGATTAGTTGGACAAGTTCATGATCGTAGGCATATGCATGATAATCGACGTGTTTGTACTTAGTCTTTGAATGGTTGGGAATGGCAAAGGAGGCTCTAATTGGTCCATCCCGGTTGATTTGATTTTTGCCATTTCCCTCTTTCAACGTATTCTTGGGGTGTCATATGCTATTATATGTGATTTAGGAACACAAAAAGAAGTGTAGGTATTGCTGTAAGGGTGGTGCAACATACAAACTGTGCATAAAGAATTTGTGTTGTAGGTTTTCTACTAGTCTATTGGAAAGCAGTATTCATTATCTAAACAATGTGGGTGCATTAATTTGTCATCAGACATCAAATTAATAAAGCATTAACTGGTTGGCCACTTTTTTAAAGTAGAAAATATTAACTCGTTGATTAGTGACCAGAAGAGGATAAACACATTGAATGACTTTACAAACTAGTGCTGTTTACTGCATGCCATGGTTAGATTTTCTACCATATGGCTGCAGATATGTTGGAATGATTAAAATTGATGATTGACTTTCACAGATGCTTTATTGGAGCTTCTTTACTGGTATTGCATGTTTTTAAATATCATATACTCCACAGTTCTGTTGTTCATGATGCTTTAGACCACAGCTGTTTGGTAATGATTGGGTCATTGGGTTTTTTCTTTCAGGAATTAGAGCATATTTTCTGGTAATACTAATTTTGGAAAAAATATTGGCTAGATTTAACTTTATGACGTCATACTGTTCCAAATGGAATCTTGTTATTCTATGAGCAGGGATGAGCTATTTGTCCAGCAATGTATCTCATATCCTAAATTCAAGTTTGGCAAACACTTTAATCTTGGTTACATGCAAAAATTATTGTCTTAGCACTTTAATCCAACTTGGAAGTTATTGTTTGTCATAACTCCAATAAATGCTTCTTATTCTCAGAAAACACTTGCTTAAAATGCTTAAAACAATTATCTCAATAAAACAAGAAAAACGAGAGAGAAAAAGGTGAGACATTCTGATTTTTGGAATTTATCATTAACTTAATTTAATACTTGCTGGTTATGGTTGAACATATCCGTTTCTGCGCATGTTTTTGTTGTCAATCTTGTTACTCACATTAGCAACATTTCATTAGATTGATGTTGGACCAGGTTATAATTACTCTCTCGAGTCAGGATGCAAATGTACTTAGTCTTAATAGGCAAATGATTGTTTAGCTTCTGAATTCATATTTGGTTTTCAAGTGTCTAAATTAGTAAAATTTATTTATTGCTTTATTTAGTGGAATATTTTGTTTACTTATCGGTTACTGTTGACCTTGTGGAACTGTATCTTAGGCATTTTATGTTATGTCATGCAGGGTATCTTGTAAATAATAATATCTTGGGAGTTAATTGCTGTTTTAGATGGAAGATAACTTATTAGCATGTCAGATTGACTCTTTGAATGCTTGGAGGCATGGTATATGAGGCAATATGATGCTTGAAGATTTTTTTTCAAAGACCAAGATGAAAGATGGGTTCACATCCCCCTCTCGAGTGGAGGAGTTGGTCCGTATAATGCAGAAGGAGAAAGATAGTGTAGTGAAGATTGATGATGCACCTAGACAATGGGTTGCCGTTGCAAGTACTATTGCTGCCACCGAGGACAGAGATTGTCTTGATCTTTTTATTAAATTAGATGGACTAGGGTTTATCAATAGATGGCTGAATGATGCCAAAAAATTTTGCGATGAGAAAAATGAAAGCTCCGTTGAAGAGTCAATTACTGCGATGTTGGAAGCACTTGAAAAACTGCGTATAGACAACGAGCAGTCCGTTTCCTCAGGGATCTGGATTACTGTCAAGAGTCTTCTTGACCACAATCGCTCTCAGGTTCAGGATAAAGCAAGAGCACTATTTGATAGCTGGGAGCAGGCTAGGGTTAGTGATGCTGTTGACCATGATGCTGAGAGTTCTGGGCCACGCTGTAATGACGGGATTGCAGTGAGTTCAATGCATACTGAAGAAGGTAGTCGGTCAAAATGCTCTGAATTGGATGTTCCTCTTCCCAAAGCTAGTCTTAAAGAAGAAGATATTGGAGGAGAACATACTGGAGGTGAAATTTTGCTATCAAATTCTGGGCTTCAGGTGGAAAAGGTGGAAGATGTACAGACTCAAACCCATAATACTGAGCTACTTACCCACATAAATTTGGACCATTCTGACATGGAGGATAAACCTCCAGATCATGTGGTGTCCATCGTGTCAAATTCAGCTCTAGAAAATTCTTTTGTGAAGGAAAAGTCCACAATAAGTAGAGAAGGAACCTCATCTATCGAGACTTGTAGTTCTCCAGTCCCAAAGCAAATTCATGATGAAGGGCAGTCAGATGCTCTCAAGATGAATGAGTTCTCTAAAGATGAAAAGCAGGTGCACAAGGTCAGCAGTTTCCCTGAAAAATCAACTGTGACAGCTTCTGCCTCGACTTCCAGTATTGTGGAGTCTAGAACTGTTTCTTCTGCTGCAGATGATTCAAGTGCCCATGAGACTGTTACAGCATCTGCTCCAGAAAAAAATCTTGATACCAATGAGGGTGACTTGCATAGAAAAGCTACTGCACTTGGTGATGAGAGGACACAAGCAGCTGAGAAAGATAATGGGAGGGATGACATGGCAATTACAAATAATTGCAGTACACATATGTTGAAGAAAACAAGTGAAGAAGATGAAAGTCATTCTGAGGCTATCCCAGATTTGTCTGGTGATGAGTGTACATATGGAAAACGCAAGGATTCAGAGAATTCTTTTTCAAGGATAAGAGGAATTGGTCTTATCAATGAAGATAAGGGCCATACTAGTTCCCATTCGAGAACTAACTCTGATTTTTCAAAACCAGGAGTGGATAACCGGAGTGCTGATGTTAATAATCGAAGGACATCTGATATTGAACTTGAGTATGGCATAGTTGATGCCTTGGAAGTTGCTCGAAAGGTTGCTCGGGAAGTGGAAAGAGAAGTGGTAGATTATAGAGAACGATCATGCAGTTCTTCAGATAAAGTTTCAGATGGTGGAATTAGGCAGCCAGGTAGCCCAGATTCTATAACCGGAAAACAAGATTTAGTTAATAACGATTTACCAAAGGAGGTGCCAACTGGACAAAGTTACTCTGCTAAGTCGTATCAGGAAGGTCAGAGCCATGTAATGAATGCAGATAATTTAGAAACTGAACCGGAAAATGGCATAGCAGATATGGAATCCTCTCAGGTGACTGAAGCAGCTCAAGAACCAGAAGTTAACACAGAGAAAGGCCTTTGTGACTTTGATCTGAATCAAGAAGTCTGCTCGGATGATATGGACCATCTAGTTAATCCCATCTCTACCCCCATTTCTGTGGTTTCAGCTTCAAGACCAGCAGCGGCTCCTGGATTGCCTGCAGCTCCTTTGCAGTTTGAGGGGACCCTTGGATGGAAAGGATGTGCTGCTACTAGTGCTTTTCGTCCTGCATCTCCTCGTCGAGTCTCAGATTATTATAAGACAACTCTCACTGTTGGGGAAATTGGCAACAGCACAAAACAGAGGCTAGATTGCCTTGATATTGATCTGAATGTGGCTGAGGAATGTGGAGATGATAAACTTGCTGATCTAATGCCAGAGAAACAGATTCCAGTCTCATCTGGCCTCCACTCTGCAGAATCTTCCTTGGAAGTCAGTCCAAGAAGGTCAGAGAGGCTTAAGCTGGATTTGAATCGTGTCAGCGATGATAGTGATGCTCCGGCAGCAGATTTCAGGCTGGAGGGACGGTCGCTTTACAACCGCAATGGGCATCGCAGTCCATCTCCTGCATCCTCATCATCATCGATGCAGCCTTCCCTGAGGAACATTGATTTGAATGACAGACCATTTTTGCACACTGATATTTCTGATCCAGGAACTGGTCATGGTAAATCTCCTCTAAATTTTAATGGTTTTGGAGTGTCTAAACCAGGTGATCCTGTTATATCTATCATGGGTGCGAGAGTGGAAGTCAATAGGAAGGATTTTATTCCTCAGGTTTCATCCTTGCCAAATGGCAAGACTCTTGACGCTTTAATGGACGGCAATGTGTCAAGGACTGGAAGTGTTTTGGGGTTGGGTCCCTATACTCATCCAACTATTTTTGGGTACAATGGATTCACGACTGCACCTACCTTATCTTATTCTTCGCCCATGTATGGGGCGGGTAGTTCAATCCCTTATATGTTGGATGCAAGGGGAACCCCTGTTCTGCCCCAGATTATGGGTTCTGCAGCAGCTGTTCCACAAACTTACTCCCAACCACCATTTATTATGAGCATGACCAGTGCACCGTCAGGATTAAATGGTGCAGGATCTTCACGCCAGAACTTTGATCTGAATTCGGGTTTCCCAATTGAGGGAGTAAATAGGGATCCTACAGGTGTGAGGCATTTTTTCATGCCTGGTCAAGGGAAATCAATGGAAGAGGATTTGAGGGCCAGCTCACAACCCTCTTCCAGTTCTGGAGTTGGTGGGAAAAGGAAGGAACCAGATAGTGGGTGGGAACCCTACTCGTTTAACTATAGACAACATCAGCAACCTCCATGGAAATAGAAATAGAAAGTTTTATTTTTTATTGTTGCTTCATTGTCTCTTAGATCAAAGCATAAATCCAATCAAAGCTGATTGATGTCTGAATTGCCATGGTAATTGTAATCGAGAAGAGTGATGAGTAGTAAGCCCATTGGCTGTGACGGGAGGGGACTTAGAACTGAATAAGACGGGGGGTATTATGAATGTAATATAGTTTGTGAAATTAATTGCTGAAGAAAAATTAGGTTTAATTGTTTTTAACGTTGTTTTATTTGCTAATTTTTCATTCTGTGTTTCATAGCAGGCCATTGCAAACCATAGAAGGCATGGTACATGATGTAGCTGTTAACTCTTCCAATATATATCACAGAAATTTAAAGAAGTTAGCTGGTCATTTCTATCTTATTTTTGTGGTGCATTTATCTTATATGCATGTCTGGATGTAACTCAGAATATATTTTTGTCGGAGGATCTGTTGTTGTCGCCGTGATTTACTACGACAATTAATTTGATCTGACGGTTAAAAGTTTTGGAACAAAGTTAACAGGTCCTGAACGAGCGTTTACCGGTGATCATGTTGTTGGTCGCGTTGTCGTCAGACGTTTGAAGGCTACGCCAATGACAACTTTCGTTTTTAAACATGCATTCAACGATGAAAGTTCATCACAAGATGATTCTCTGGAGCTTCTTGTAGGATTTAGTATTTAGCAGCCACTCCTACTATTGTTGTTGAATGTATATTCAACGATAGACTTTCATCACCAAATGTAATCAATTCCTATTTAAATGTTCATGATAAATAAACAAAGACGATTACATGCATATTACAGAATCATGACAATCGGAAATCAGGATTGACATCTATTGCCCAAGCAAACTTTGCCAGAAGAGACTCGTTGAAAATCTGCAATTAGCATATGCAGCCATGTTTGCCAAGGTCCAGCTGTATTAATTTGAGAATTGCGTCCTACCATAAGTAGCGCATAATTGATGGCGAAACTAGTTCATCCAGAGAATACTTATGGGATCAGTTTACCTTCTCAATAGCAACTTCTTGCAACGACTTCTACAATCAATGAAGCAAGACACTGCTATTTGCCTCCTTGTGACTCTAGCTCTCTTTGTGGTCCTGTACTTCACATAGAATTAGCTTCTGAGAAAAAGTTACACAACAGTAGCTACCAGAAACGATTGTTAATGTGAGAGCGAAAGAGGCCAAACATCAGAAGTTTGGTGATACCTTCATCTCTCTTGCTTTCTCATATTTCTCTTTTTCACTTTTACCCCTTCAAAGAACTGCTAACTGCCAAGAACACATCCTTTATTTCCTTGGGATTAATTGGATCATTCCGTGAATGGGAGCACACAAATACATACAAACAATTTCATATTTAGAGGTATCTATGTATATTTATTACAAGACGCAGAACAAGAGGCCGTGATTTTATAGAATGAAAAAGGTGAGGGAGAAGAACCAATGAAGCTGCAAGAGGAGAAAGGAATTATACAAGCTACATTAATCACAATTAATGCCCATTAAAACTGATCCGGTGAATCACAGAAAAGACAAGATAACTTGTCTAATGCAAATATAGACAGCACTAAAAGTACCGTATGTTTTAGAGAACATTGCTCAGAAACCCTTTCATCCCAATCCTTCAAAGTTTAAGTAGATTACAAAGTTGAATACCCAGTAGCCTGAAAGCCTCCTTAAAAAGAAACCCGTAAGTGAGAAGTAATAGTGGATATGTAGATACAGGGGGAGGTATGGGCAAAGACAATTGCTTGACATGGCAGTTCCAAGGCATAGAGGCACCACCCATCCGGTAGAGCAAAATGTTGCCACTCACACAAAAAGTAGTCAGACAGGTTTCAGTGTACCTCGGAAAGAATAAACAAATGAATAAGATCAAAATCAAAGAGACAAAATCCTTCAAGACTGCATTCCGAAAATGATCTCTCATGTACTATTCACATGAGCCATGTTATTAAACAAACTAGGCACAAAGATGACCAAAAAAAAAAATGTAAGTAGATGAAATCCAGAAACAGCAAAGGAGAGCTCAAAGGAAGAAAAACTAATGAGAAATGTAAAAAATAACCTTCTCTTTGACACCGTCAACAATAGCCCACCATATGCATCTGCTCTTTTACAAGAACAGGAACTTTTACATTACCCATTGTCAAACAGAATGATTTTATCTAATATTTTTCACCATGATTTAGTATGTGGTATATTTGTTACTAATAAAATTTACTATTATAACTTTTGTTTTTAAAACCTCCAAAAAAATTTTTTTTAAATCTCTTCGAAGACCTATCAAACCATTAAACTTTCATTCGATTTTACTGCAAAGCGCTAGTATTTATGTGGTAGTTATAAGTAACTTTGACCGTTGGGTCACTATAGTTCTGGTACCATAAGTTTGTCACTTTTTTAAAAGTTTAAACTTGTAGGTATGAGTTTAATTTAAATATTTAAACCTCTAATATACCAACACCTTCATATTGGATATATTTATTTCCGTATGAAAGCAATATTCTTTCGGTGTTGTGGACCTTGGTTTTGGATGAATAATAATAATAATTAGCAAGCCATGAAGTGAATGAGGAACTATAGAACAATACTGCCAGTTTCCACCAAAAAGGGTTCTGCTAAAGCGTCTGATAAGTCCAAGAAGAGCAATAAATAAAAATAAAAAAATTCCTGAGACTTGGAAAAGGAAGAGAACAGCGATGATGAAAGTGACTACGGTGAAGAACCTGTGAAAGGGGGATGGCCGGACCAAAAGAGACAGTCCGGTGGAAAGGACAGAGGACGAGGTAACAGGGATAATAAGTTTTCAAATGAGGGGGAGTGGCAAGGGTTAACCATCTTCGGCAATAAACTTACAATCTAGCCAAGGGAAACTGGTAATAGAGGAAGGCCTAGGAAGTCCTGACCTAGCCATACCCTCTTCAGATCAGAAATTTTGTTCAACCCTATTAGCTGAACTCTTTTTTTTTTTAATTTTTTTTTTTTTCTGTTTGCGTAGCTTGATGGATACAACAAGAAGAAATTAATTAATTAATTTGTGTAGGGTATAAATTTGCAAAGCACTTTATGGAGTTTGGAGATGGTAAGCAATTTTATTCAAGATTATTTTAGTATTAAAAAACTAACCTAAATAAGGGGTGCCAGCGCTAAACTTAACAATAAAAACAATAGATTTTTTTTTAATTTTTTTTAACTTCTTTAGCATAGAAGTACTTTCCATTTTAAAGGAAAGATAACGGGAAATTATCCAGGAACCACAGTTTTGGACAGAGTTTCCTTTGCCCCCAGATTTTCACTTGGTAACAAAAACATCCCCAAACCTAGACCGCCAATCAGTGCATATTCATGAATGGGGCAGTTGTGTCCACCTAAGCCGATAACCATATAAAGTAAAACATATTGTTATCTATGCTTGCAAGTAATCAAATTGATGTGGCCCACACAAATGTTACTTTAATTAATTAGGGAATCTCCTCTTACGCCCCAGATATATTTCACGAAACCTTAGCTCCAACATTTTACTAATCTAACACATACCCCTTAATTTTTTTAAAACATAATTTTATAAATTAACAAAATACCATTTCTACCCTATTTTTCTTTTCACCGATCTCCCCTCTTCTCATATCCCACCCGCACCCATCTTCCTTGCCACAATCTTCATCTCCATCTCCACCCTTTTGACTGCAACTCCTCCCTTCTTTCCCTCTCTAACAACTCTCTCTCTCTCCCTTTTTGTTTTTTAGTCACCCTTTTTTTACCACACAGCCTTATTTTGCAACCCAAAAAAATTAGCTATGCCTATGAGAGCTCTCACCTTTACTCCTCTGCAATTGCAAACCCTTCTTCATCTTCCTCTTCCGCAATTGCACTAAGTGTTACACTTTGGCATACAAAAGTTTTGTGGGGTTTTGCTGCTTCAAATTAGGTGTGCTGAAATTGGCTATTTGCGTTTCATGGTTTGAAGCTAGTGCGATTTGATCATGGCTGTAACTTGGCTAAGGATTTGGGGTTTCACTATAAACTGCGGCAGAAATTGAATAACAGTGAGATTTGGGATAGACGCACGTAGCCATTTGAAAATTGGAGGTTGAGTTTTGAAAGTTTAGTGCTTGGTGAGGTGGCAAGTGTGATTTGATTGTGCAATTTGCTTTGGGGTTCTGGCTAGTGCGATTTGAGGTGGCCATTGGCTTTGGGTTTTGGCTAATGCGACTTGATTGTGGCATTTTGGTTAGGTACAAGGTCAACAAAGAAAAAAAAAGTTGTAAATAGAGAAGGGTGTGGGCTGGCGTTGACATGGTGGTGGTTGGTGCTGGAGTTTATTGCTTCCGAACAAACATGTTCAAATCAATTAATCTTTAAGTGATTCCACATATCAATCTTTGTCTTTTCATATACGTTTTCTTCTCTTCTCCAAAATTCCTTCAAATATCCCTCTCAGATTTCTGGCGATGCAGAAGAGGAAGATGAAGAAGGGCTTGCAACTGCAAAGAAGTAAGGGTGAGAAGAGGGAAGATCGGTGCGGGTTTGCAATTATAGAGAAGTTAAGGAAAATGAAGCGGGTTCGGTGGGAGATGAGAAGAGGGAGATCGGTGCGGGTTTAACAAAAGTTATCATAGAGTTAAGTATTTTATTTAAATTTAATTAGGGGGTCAGAATAAATATCCCATTTATTTATCTATCATCACTTCTAATATGTAAAACCATACTTGTTTATGCACATCTAAATCAACTGCAGAAGCATTAGCTTCGCAAAACAAACTTACGACATCTTGAGTTGTAGAATCACAAGTTATGACTAGGCCTTGGAGGGCTATTCTACTTGATTCTTCTTATTTATTATTTTTTTTTTTTTTCAATTTTTGAAATCTGTAAACAGTCTCATAGGAAGACCCAATATCTCCTAGCCTAAGGTAGAGAACGCAAATGGCAGAGTAAATCGTCAACCACTAGTTTTTGCAACCCTTTCTGAAAGTTTATCACTGTGGAAAAAAAAAGAAAAGAACTATCAACATAAGGTAAAATCAAAACTAAACTAAGTGAATACTAAATTTCCAAACAACCACGCTAGTTTAAGAATCTGTTAAGGAATACCTTCCATAACAGTATTCGCACAGATATGCAGACAGAAATCCATATAAAGAAATGCCTGTAATTGTCAATATATCATCTGGCTAGTATAAACTAGATTGCATACAAATAGGTAACAACCAATCTGGGGCACTATCACCTAAATTCAAAAGAAAATGAAAGCAAAACTCATTTTCTTCATGTAACCGCAATAAACATCATAAAACATTTTAGACTACAAAAAGCCGAAAGAAAAAAGAAAATTCCACCCAAATAATAGGGGAAGAAGAAAAATCACAAAGGGAAGTCATTGCATATGGTCACGACTGGTCGAAACAAAATTAAATGTAGTTAATGACGTGTTGTTATCCCGCATAGGATAGCTATGGGAGAATCTCGAACTCATAAAGGTGGATAGACAACATCATCAAGTAGGCTGGTCTTTCGGGCCATTCACAACCAAAGATTTGCTTCCAAATGCATGTTATGTTTGGGTGCACTTGAAAGTATGTTTTACTCCTAAAACCAAAGATTTTACATGTAGGATGTATTTGAAAACATGTTTTACTACTAACGCGGCTAGTCATACCACATTAAAAATAAATGAACCATTCTAACCTCATTAAAAATAATGAACCATAGAAAGCTGGCATAATATGCACACATAGATGGGTAAATGAACCACAGATCCCAGAGACCCGGAAGTTCCCACAATATCGTATAGCATGAATAAAAGCACCACAGACGGAGACTCTTACTGGTATCAATGACACGCACAGACATACACAAATGGAAAGCCACCACATGTACAACTGGCCAAGTCCTGACATCCAGTAAAAGGGCATTTGGCGAGTTTGAGTACATCATAATTCAAAGCTCTAACAACATTTGCAGCATCTTTCCTATTTTCATGTTCCTAGTTCCTAGTCCCCCCTTGAAAGCACATGGAAAAACGGATAATGGAATTAGGAATCAGTAGTCAGAATCATTGCTTTATGCTGATGCCAACGAAGTTTACATTGGGCTCTAACTAAACTTAACAAACAGTACATATCCTACTCATTTCCCGTTCTAAGTTCTACGAAAGGTTCCAACCAGTTTATAATTTAAAGAAAACAATGAGATATAACAGTTGTTTATTGAACTCCAATAAAAATGAATAAAATGAGACTTACAACCTTACATTAATCTCCAACTAAACTAAGCAAATGGTACATATCCTAATAGTTTCCAGTTCAAATGTTGGGCAAACTTTCACTTCCGGAACAAGTGCAATGCCTCTTAAGGGTTTTATTTTAATTGTCAGTTTAGAATTGGGTTGCACATTAGCAGTAAACATCCCCTGATTGAGCCAATATTATATACATTGAAAAGCAAATATTAAACCAATGTCAGATGATCTAATTCACAAGCAAATGAACAGCAAAAAGTCCATAAACGATAAAGTAACGGAACGCATAACTTTCAAGGATACCAATTCGGATCAACCTGAAATTGAATTCTCCCCAGCTGAACCCGAAGCTCCACCCACACTCACATTCACATTCACTCTCTTCTTCCTCTCCTCCTCGTAGTCCGGATCATCCGTCGGCAATTCGAACCTACAAACTGGACACGAATTCCTCGAACCCAACCACGGCACGATACAATCCTCGTGATAGCTATGTCCACAAGGCAACTTCATCACTGTTTCACCGACGTTAACCGTATCCTTACATATAGCGCACACAATGGTATCCCGCTCCAACAAAATCTCCATCGCTGGTAACTCCAACACAGCCAATTTTGATGCAGGTGGGGCCCCTCTCCTCCCACTGTCGCTTTCTGCCAAGTTCTGCAGCAACTGCTCATATCCAGCTGCGTCCACGTAGTCCTCTGGATTGCCGATGTAACGGTCAGATTCAGGAACTTCGAGACGAAATTCGATCGAGTTGTCTTCTAGGCCCAACAGAATCTCGGCCCAGTCGAGGATCCGGCTACGTCCCGTTCCTGGTCGGGTCGCGAAGTCTCGGATCCGGAGGTGCATGTGGCGTCGCCTTCGTCTCAGATCTTCTTCGTTGTCGATTTCTCTAACATCTTCATTCTCGTTATCTGATCGATCTTCTCTTTCCTCATTTTCTTCTCCATCTTCGTTTTCGTTTTCCTCCTCTTCGTCGTCGTTTCGATTCTCTTCGTTTTCATTAACATCATCGTCTTCCTCATCGTTTTCCCATTCATCAAGCTCAATCCGAAGGAAATCGTCTTCCGACTGAGGATCTTGACTCTGCTGCTGCGGCGCATCCCCTTCACGCGCCGCCTGTGCGATTAAACGTAGGACCTCAATGAACTGAGTACCAAAGGAGGGATCATCAACGTGATCGGGAGTGAGTGAAGGCGGAGAGAATGTTGATGTCAACGAGACAGGCATCATTTCAACAAAGCCGTTCTTACATTCGTGGCAAATAACGTCAGGGGTACGGGTTTCGTCAGGCATAGAGGTTTCGATGGAGACGCTTTTATCGCAGTGATGGCACCAATACGGCGTCGTATCAGCATCCGACGCGACAGGTGTTGTCGGTGACGGTGTCTGAGATGGAGATTCAGCCATCGAGTCCTGGTCTGGGATTTTCCCGATTGATGTTATAAAAGAGTGAAGAAGAAGAAAGTAGCGGAGTTTAATTTACGGTGACTTGGGAAGATAGTGCCTGGCAAATTGTAAAAGAAATTTTCTAGGATGGTCTTAAGGTGCGTGTTTGCCTTTCAACCGTAGCCATGTGATCATTTAGAGGATGATTTGGAGATCGTACGGTGATTATTTATCCAGATCAGTGATGTTGATCAAACGATTGATGATTTTGGTCTCAATTCAGGTGACTTGGTGCTGATGGAGTCAAATTCAAAATTAGAATCGGTCTAGGCGGCTTTTAACGTGCCAATGACAAAAATGACCTGAGACAGTGGCGTACTGTCAAAAGACTTTTCCCTTGCCTTAGTTTTGGAGATTAAATGAATTTGGAATTTTTTATGACAAACAATAATATTTTCAATTTGCTATTTTATGTTTTCGAAATCATAATTCATTTAATTTGTTTCCAACAACTAACAAATGTCTTGCAAGCAATCCACCGAAGATTTCCATAAATTAATATTTTCTGAAGTGGCAACTCATTTTTTCCAATTTTAAAAAGATTTTAGTAACTTCTTTATGTCTAAATTACTGGAAATCTTTACGAAGTTGTGATATTTTGATGAATCCAGGCCAAAATTTGATATATTATACCTTTTTTAAACTTACGGTTGTAAGTTTGCTATCTATTTTACATTTTTTTTAATTTTGTCATGAATCTTATTTATATTTGTTTACAACCATAAATCTTATCAGCTTTTTTTGAAGCTAATTAATTTATTAAAAATAAAAATTACAACTAAAACCGCTTCTATTAGCTTAATAAAAAAATTAAATCCTAATAATCTAAAACTGTATATAAATATATATTTTATATATACCGTAATTTGTTGCAATTCAAAACTTTTATTTGTGTTGCTTACTTTTCCTCTAGGATGAATAAAAAATAAGATAATTGTATCGGTCAATAAAGTATGCCGAGGTTCAATTTGCAGAGAAAAGTGTTTGGAAAAGCTATGAAATCCAAAACTTCAGCATGCTCCCACTTTGGTTGATTTCAGATAAAGCTTAAAATGATGGAATCAATTCAATATTTCTTTGGTAGATCGAAAACATAAAATCAAATAAACATGCCAGCCCGTCTACCAGGGCACCAAACAGTACCCTTCAACTTTACCAATCTTCAGTTATATTCACACTTAGATTTGCAAAATTGCTTGCTCACATTCAAAGCTTTTGATGTGCCAACAAACACAAGTTTGAAGCCTTTGCTCTCAACACATATATAAACTAAATTCACATTCAATGGGCCTACACAACTCTGGCACTACCCCACCAGGCCACCACCGATTTTGCCTATTCGAATCCTGCACTTCTCCCTTTGTAGCAATTTTGAGCCCAACCTGGTGCTTCAGCGGAGCGCACTACCTGCTGCAACACTTCCACTCTTGTCTTGTTTAACACTAGCCTCGATTCCTCGAAGACAGCGACCGTCATCTCCCATTTAACAGCTTCTATCGTCATCCTTCACTCCGAACATAAACAAAAGGCCTTACACTTGGCTTGATGCTATATTCATCTCATCATTTATACACGAAATATTATTTCATTTAGTATATGATATTGATTCAATTATACATATATTATCTTATTCCTCTCAATCAAAACAGCAAACACCTCGTGAGCAACAACCGGAAAATAGATTCTATACATACAAACATACATACATATCTTACAGTATTCATACTCTATCCTTATTAACTTTTAAAGAGCGCCGTAGGGGACTTGCTGAGGTAGCCTGAAACGGACCTCAGATGCGGGTGACCTTACTGCCACGCCGTGCCAGCAAATACCGCCCCTGCACATCTCGTGGCTGTGAACATGATGATCCCGTGACGAAATGACATACGTGGCTTTACGTGAAACGTCCCACGTCAGCGTCCCTATCAGGATCACACCCACTAGCGTGGTTGATACAATCAGCACAAAACCACTACTGAAGCTCCGTCCAGTTACTAGCCCATACGCTTTGATAACCGCTATCACCGCCACGTAGATCGTCGTCAAATTCCCAATCACAGCATCCGATGCCGCCATACCTGTCACTCACTCTCGTGCCCACTTTCACCCTCACCCTCTCGTTTGTTTTTTATTTATTTATTTGTTTATTTTGGATATTTCCAGAACAAAACGGGGCTATTTAAGGGAGGAAAATTAGGTGAATAATGGAGGCAAATCTGAAGAGACTATATAATAAAACTTGTCTAGGGAATGTCGGGATGTTTAATATGAAGTTGAGATTACGAAAACGAGATCGTCTGATTTAGCTCTGCTTTTATTGAGCTTATCTTCATTCTTGGTCTTTCTTTTTAAGGGAAAGTGGAAGGCATCTATTTTTTGTCCTCCAGTTCACCCGCCATTTTTTTTCACAGTCCAAATAGATTTTGCCACGTGTACTCTTCTTAAAACCCTATGTACGTGGCTGGATTATTATCTCTTCTGTTCATTAACTTTCTTTGGAAATATTTTATGCGTGTAGACGACGTCGTTGTGCACGCCTGAAGTTCTTTATTATTTTTTGACAATTATCCAATGATATTATCCTATTTTATGCCGTGAAATATAGATGATCAGGTTTGGTGATGAACGTTGTGATTTGGACCACGTAACAGCAATTGATTTGATACTCACGTTAATAACTGAAAAATTGAGATATGAACAAATCCCAAAAGATTAGCTGTTGCTTAAAGTTTCTTTCTGTTCATATAATTATGAAGTCACGTAATGATGATTGTGACTTGTAACTACGATTGGAAACCATGGTGCGCCCATTTGATGTTGTTAGCGCATAAGGTAGCACAATCATGGTTAGCATTTGAATCAACTTACTCTGATTTGATAAAAGTACATTCAGGGTCATGATACATGTTGGTATGGTGTTATCCGTTCTATATTTTTACTGATTGCGGCACCTAGTCGTAAAAACTTCGACTCCTCGAATTGAACGCAATAGATTGAAGGGCCTGGAAGGCAAAAAAGGATTTGAGATCTACGTGGGGCTTCACCATTCAAGGAACTTAGGGCGATTTTACTTGACGTTAACATTCATGGGCTCCTCTTCCTGGAGATTCGCGAATATATCCATGAACATGGTTGAAGTGTGTAAGGTTCAATGGAATTCAATTGGAAACTTATAAAATTCAATGAGAAAATTGAATACGTTTTATTCGTGTATGGTGGGAACTACCATTATTAATTAACGCGACCGCGAATAGGCCATAATGTCATCGTGCCTTAGGAAAATTAATAAATTGCCACTTGTCTAAACTTATTGCCCTAATTAAGTTAAATTATGTTTGTTGTGGTCTTCTTCTATTTCCTCCGATTGCCCAATGAAAAGATGTAAGTAAGAGGTTGCCCTGGTAAGGTTTTTCCAACGCAACTTTAGTGGAAGGTCATCCTTCTATTTAGAGACCTCTAAAAATTTATGTGATTATCAAACCTTTTTAAAATTATATCTATATAAGTTTTACCTAACTTTATTCAAGGACGATCACCATATATATGGTAAACAATCTTGATTATCTCAAATAAAGTGTAATAACTGATTGTCATTATCTACACCTTTTACATTGGTCGTTATTATATAAATCGTCATATTTAGGTTTAAGATATACATATTTGTCTCTTTTTACTTTCTCTATATATATTTTTTATTTGAAAAATTCTCTAACTAAACATATTCGGTTTACTTGGTGATAAGTCACTTGGAAGGTTGCCAACTCATAAAAGCTTAGTGGGAGGTTACCTTGTGTGGAGGGACCTCTGAGATCTTATGTGGCATACCGGGTTCAGTATGTCAAACTCTTTCAAGATGATTGTCTCCGTAAACTCTACCTAGTTTTCTTCGAGATGGTTGTCCTAAAAATGATAAACAACCTGACCAACGAAAAGAGTTTTCTAGTTGGCTCTCACTACTTGGGTCCATTGGGCTTTAAATAGACCCCAGGCCATCTAAGCCCTCATGTTTAGGTTTAAGGTATATACATGACTTAAGAGCCGTAGGCTTTCCGTCATCATCACCACTAACACCTTTAACTGTGTTTTGTCCTAACCCTCAGTGATCTAGCTGGGCAATTGTCCAACCTTGGTCCGCTTGGAATTCGTGCATTAACAATGTTAATTATTTCAAGTGGCATCTTTCTAGTGAATTAAAATCCTCTCCTTATTTGAATATGTTAATGCACATATTTTAATTAGTACGTGTAGTTAAGAGACTTAATTTATGCGTCCTCCCGATAATATACCTTTTAATGAATCACCATATTCTTGAAATTTGCTTAGGAGAAAATCAAATCATGAAATAATAAATTAGGTTATTTTCCGACATCTATTAAAAAGCAAAATAATAAATAATTAATATAATTTGATCATTTTGAAATCTATTTTTATCTTAATATATCAATATAGACTTCTTAAAATGTAAGATTGTTTTAAGTATTTACTATAGTAAGGTATATGTTAGGATAATCTTTCAATTTATTTTTTATTTTTTAATGGCTTCTATAAATGAATAATAAGCTCGACTAATTTTAGTTATTAATATTCAAAAAACGAACAAGAAAATTCCTGATACTAACATTTGTTAACAAATTTTTAATAATCTAAGGTACCAGTTTGGTCAAGAGATTAAGAAAAGAAATTCAAAATTTATGTAATATATAAAGCATGTATAAATTAGGAGTTAACTCATGAAAGCTGGTTTTCACTTCATTTTCTGTTTATTTTAATCAGTTTCGTAAAAATATATGTTTTGAGGGACTTAACTAGTTTTTTCTTATTATTTTTTTAAAATAATTTAATATTTTTCACTAGGTTGTGTTTTGGAGTACCATTTATCAGAGAATGACGAAATTGATTGTATACATCATATCAAGCTACCTATATGGTAGGGATTGGACTAATTTACAACTAATATAACAATAAATCAATTATAAATTTCATATAACATTTATACAAAAGACATTTAAGTTTTTTATACTAGTTATTCATCAGTTTTTATATTTTTTTTATATTTTTTATATAAATATTGACAATTGATATATTGTTATATCAGTTATCATTAATATTTATCGTCAAATAGAAATATCAATTACTTACCAGTTATTTTCAAACAACTTGGTTAGTCATCGTCCAAAGTCATGTGGAATATCTTTCGAGCGAAGCACACGACATAAACTATTGCAAAGACTTGGACTAACTTCACTGCCATTGGCATGACTGACCAAAAGACTTAGAAAGTGCTCCCGAAGACTTTGACCTATTGTAGCAGCACCAAGGAAGAAGCTGATCCCCACTTGAAGCGAAATCTCCACGAATTGGTTGAACTTCTTTATGATTAGTAAATTATTATATAAATGCATAATATATTATTATATTAATAGTGGTACAACAATGGTACAACAGATGTATGCTACACTTTCTCATGTTAACCCTAATTATCAAAATTATTGAACTGCATATTGATTAATTACTGACAAAATCAACCCAACCACTAGGATGTTGTCGTTTTGGTCTTGGCCATGTCTGCTAAACCTTCGGCCTCGTGGCGTATTCAAGCCCAGCCTTCCCTCTTAATCTCCTTTGCCTCCCGCTCTTATCAAGCTTTAGATGAATTGAACCCAAGTCGGATCGTCCCCGTCTGAAAAGAAGACTACAGTTCTCTTGGTAGCCAAACAGGCCCATAGAATTATCTAGAGAACTATGTGCTCCATCTTCTATCTCTGCATTAATTAGAAAAAAAGTCGACTGATATTCTGCCACGTTTCACAGATAAATCTCAGTCGTTAGATTATCCATCCTGGCAGTGTTTAGCCAATTAGACGGGTCAAGTTCACTCCGGTTCTTAGTCGTCGCGTAGGCCGTGCGTCACACTTGCTTTCTCCACGTCAAGGAAACACACTAAATCCAATAACATACTGCCACGTTTCACTTGCAGAACACCAACCATCGGATCTTCCACGCTGGCAAAAAAAACACAAAGTAGTGAGGTGGACGAGATGGCCGAGATGTACACTCCCAGCTTAATACTAGCACTATATAATTAGCGCCAAACGGATCACAGAAAATAGGTTTCAGGTGAACGAAGCTACTAGAAAGAAATCTGCAAGTGTACGATGAGGAAGTGGACAGTCCCTTCCCTTTTGCTCCTCTTCTTCTTTGTTGCTCTCATTCCAGATCAAGGTAAGTTAAGGCAGTGTTTGATTATATGGATCTTTGAAAGTTTATGAGATTCATATTAACAAAAATTTGAATTGGATCTAGGCTTAAAGTTACAAGCCAAGGCAGAGGATGAATCTGATAAGCTAGCTGATCCTCCAAAGGTTGAGGAAAAGCTCGGCGCCGTACCAAATGGTTTGTCAACGGATTCTGATGTGGCGAAGAGGTTCGTATAATTTTATTGTACTTCGTTTTTGTATACATTTGTTGCATAACTTTTCTTTTGCTAAAATGTTTTTGTTTTGGTTTTAGGGAAGCGGAGTCGATCTCGAAGAGGTCGCTACGCAGTAATGCGGAGAAATTTGAGTTCCAGGCTGAGGTGTCCCGCCTCATGGACATTCTCGTCAATTCTCTTTACAGCAACAAGGATATCTTCCTTAGAGAGTTGATCTCCAATGCTTCTGATGTAGGCATATTTCTCTGCGATAAGTTTCTGTAAAAAATTTCATTTGTTCACAGAGATTTGATGGATTTGTCTTTCCATTTCAGGCTCTTGACAAGATTAGATTTCTTTCCTTGACGGAGAAAGAGGTGTTAGGTGAAGGTGAAAACACTAAGCTCGAGATCCAGGTATGTTGCATTAATCTCCCTTGATTACGAATAATTAAAATCTCGTGTTAGGTTAAGACATTTAATGGATTTAGTGTAATTATAGAGACCTCATTTATTCAGATGTATACATTTATGGTTCGACTTCTGATTACATTCACAGATTAAGTTAGACAAAGCGAAGAAAATCCTCACTATTCGTGACAGAGGTATAGGTATGACAAAGGAGGATTTAATTAAGAACTTGGGAACTATAGCAAAATCTGGAACTTCAGGTACTTGGAAGTTTAATTTATTCTTTGATATATATGTTTTAAAAATTTTAAATTTTTATGACCTTGGCATTACTATTGAACAATATGAATTGGAATTGTTGTTTTTTGTTCAGCATTTGTGGAGAAAATGCAGACAGGTGGAGACCTCAATCTTATTGGACAGTTTGGCGTTGGGTTTTACTCTGTATATCTCGTCGCTGACTATGTTGAAGTCATTAGCAAACACAATGATGACAAGCAGTAAGCATTTTACCTTTATTTGGTTGTTAAATTTGATTCTCCAGCTTTACTTGATTACGAAATGATGGTCGTGCTACTCGTTTGGCTTCTAGGTATGTGTGGGAGTCAAAGGCTGATGGGGCATTTGCAATTTCTGAGGATACATGGAATGAGCCACTAGGACGTGGAACTGAGATTAGATTACACCTCAGAGAGGAAGCTGGAGAGTACTTGGAGGAGAGCAAGTTGAAGGTGAGTATTTCTATATATTTGATCAATTGACTTTTAATATTTATGAAATGGACCCTCCAGCTATTATGTTTGAAAACATATTTTTATTTCCATGGGCTAGAAATTTGTTTGCTGTGTTTATTAATTATATTTACTTTCTTCGCATACTTCCTTGTCGCTGCAAGAGTGGTTTTATCTTTTGTGTTTCTGTTGACCTTGAAAATACTTGTCTCGGGTGGAGTACAAAAGTTATCATCTTAGGACTTTTAGATATTTCCTTACCATAATTGTAGTTTGTTTCTACATGCAGAAGCTCAATAACTTTTCTTTGTTTTATCTTTTCATTGAGTATCTTTTTATGTACTCATTTTCTTTGGCATTCCTCTTTGTCATAGTGCTTTTTCTTGGATTTGGCTTTGCTTCATGCATTAAGCCATTTACAATCACTTTCAGATATCTCTCATAGATTGCATAATTCATGGTTGGATTTAGATCATTCTTTAAATGACAACAGGTAGTTTTTAATTGGTATACCACGTGGAATATTATTATTGACACCAGTGAGAGAGCCAGAGTTACTGGAAGTTGGTCTTCCAGAACTCCATTAACCAAATCTTTTAGAGTCCGTGATAGCAGTTCTTAAAAGCCTGTTTTAGTGTCTCTTCCAAATTGTTATTCTGGCAATCTCAAAAGTTTGCAAAAAATAATGTTTCGAAATTTATGTTGGTAGAATAAAAATTTCTGGATGAGTAATTTGTTTTTAGAATTTTATTATTTATACTCTGGAACTATCTGCTTCTTGACCAGGAAATAATACCAGCTTCCTGGCATGGATGGAAAGACACTGATGTTTATTGTATTTTCCATTGCATTTTGTTTTCTGTGATTAATTTCTCATAATTGCTCATTGTCTGCAGGAGTTGGTGAAGAGATATTCTGAATTTATCAACTTCCCTATCTACATCTGGGCTAGCAAAGAGGTTGATGTGGAAGTTCCCGCAGATGAAGATGACTCAAGCGATGAAGAGGAAAAACGTAATTAATAAAAAATCCAAGCTGTTTAACTTTTATTCTAGGATTTAGTGGTGATCTCATAAACCATGTACATTTTTGTGCATCAACATACTTGCATATGTTGTTGTTATTCTTCTAACTTTTCTTTTATTCACTTCACTGCTACAAATAGCTGAAAGCAGCTCTTCTGAAGAAGAGGAAGATGCTGAAAAAGATGAAGAAGATTCTGAGAAAAAGCCAAAGTCAAAGACAGTGAAGGAAACAACTTATGAGTGGGAACTCCTGAATGATGTCAAGGCAATATGGCTTCGAAATCCAAAAGAAGTGACAGAGGAAGAGTACACCAAATTTTATCACTCCTTGGCAAAGGTACTATACCATATTGGTAGTTTATACTTGAGACCGTTTGATTTTGGAGAGGAAAATTTGTAATTTAATTTCTCAATCTTTTGCTCTTTAGGATTTCGGTGATGAGAAACCTATGGCCTGGAGTCACTTTACTGCTGAAGGTGATGTTGAGTTCAAGGCTGTTTTGTTCGTGCCTCCAAAGGCTCCTCAAGATTTGTATGAGAGTTATTACAACAGCAACAAATCCAACTTGAAGTTGTATGTTAGGCGGGTCTTTATCTCAGATGAATTTGATGAACTTTTGCCCAAGTATCTGAACTTTTTGAAGGTAAGTTCTTGCTAAGTTCTCAGTCTTCACTAAATGCTTGTATTTGGTTTACTAAATATGAGATAGAACTGGCATCTTGATTGGTGATGAAATTGGTCCAGGGTCTGGTTGATTCTGACACACTGCCGCTAAATGTGTCAAGAGAAATGCTTCAAGCGCACAGCAGTTTGAAAACAATCAAGAAGAAACTCATCCGCAAGGCCCTCGATATGATCCGTAGAATTGCTGAGGAGGATCCTGATGAGGCCACTAACGAGGACAAGAAAGGTATGCTTTAATTAACTTTAATGTGTTTCCAAAATGACCTGGGGAGATTCTTTTGCTGATTTCCTTGTTCATTAAATTACTTAAATGCAGCCTTGACATTCTGGCCAATGTTTTCTATAAAAAGCAAAATAATATGCCCTGTACTTTTCTATTATATATTTATATGTATATATATTTGTTGAAATCTCATGAATGTATCTTTGCTAGTTGGAATACTTCTGATGTCGAATCTTGATGATGTTGCAGATGTTGAAAAATCCAGTGATGAAGATGAGAAGAAGGGTCAATATACCAAATTCTGGAATGAGTTTGGCAAGTCCATCAAACTTGGTATCATTGAGGATGCAGCTAACAGAAATCGATTGGCAAAACTTCTGAGATTTGAGAGGTATTCTTTTTAGATTATGCATGCTTCAACATATCTTGCCATCCAGGCAGCACACTGTCTTTGAACCTCAAGTTTCTGATATCACGGAGAATGACTTATGCTATTTGAATTCTCTTACAGCACAAAATCAGATGGCAAATTGACCTCACTGGATCAATACATATCAAGAATGAAATCAGGGCAAAAGGATATCTTTTACATAACTGGGACCAACAAGGAACAGCTGGAAAAATCTCCATTCCTTGAGAGGCTTAAAAAGAAGAATTACGAGGTAAAAGGAATTTGGTTGTTTATTTATTAAAGACTAGTTAGCTACTGAATTATTTTATGTGCTTTTCTTGTTGAAGTTTTAATTATATATTGTTTCTTTGTTTCATGCTATTGCCAGGTTATTTTCTTCACAGATCCAGTTGATGAATACCTGATGCAATATCTAATGGATTATGAAGACAAAAAGTTCCAGAATGTATCTAAAGAGGGCCTTAAACTTGGGAAAGACTCTAAAGACAAGGAACTAAAGGAGTCCTTCAAGGAGCTCACCAAATGGTGGAAGAGTACTCTCGCCAGTGAGAATGTAGATGATGTTAAGATTAGCAACCGTTTGGATAACACACCATGTGTGGTAGTGACGTCGAAGTATGGATGGAGTGCAAATATGGAGAGGATCATGCAGTCTCAGACTCTGTCAGATGCTAGCAAGCAAGCTTATATGCGTGGCAAGAGGGTGCTTGAGATCAATCCAAGGCATCCAATTATCAAAGAGCTTCGGGAGAGAGTTGTAAAGGACGCTGAGGTATTTTTAATACAATCTTCTTATTTTCTTATTGATGGAATTCAAATTCAAGGAAAATTGACCCTCATATTTGTATTTCGTTTGGATGACAAATGGCTTTGTCTGCGCTTGGGGATGGGACACTGGGGCTGGAGTTGTGAAATTATGAACATAATTGAAAGCACCCTTCCCTACCATTTATATTGGGTAGTTTGCAAAATTCTCCAATTTCTGTTCTTAATTTGACTTTGCTTGCTTTCAGGATGAGAGCGTGAAGCAAACAGCTCAGCTCATTTACCAAACGGCACTCATGGAGAGTGGCTTTATGGTCAGTGATCCCAAGGATTTTGCTTCCAGAATTTACAGTTCAGTTAAGTCTAGCCTTGATATTAGTCCTGATGTGGGAGTTGAGGAGGAAGATGACGTAGAAGAGGCTGAGGTTGAGAGCGAGACTACAGATGCTCCCAAGAGCGAAGCTGATGCAGAGCCTTCCGCTGTCAAGGATGAGTTGTAGACCTAAAATCACTGCGTCATGCCATTTTAAGTTTTGGAAAATTTCGTTGAAAGAACTTTAGATCGTAGATTTGATGTAACCATAATTACCAGGAATTTTGTTAATGATCAAGTTGGCTTTATCTTTGTGTATTCCTACTGTTATTACTTTATTTTCTGTTTACGAGCTCTGAACAATTGCTGGTTTCTGTGTCTACTACAGTTGGGCCTTGGGGCCACCATTTGCTTTGTAGCCTGCTCGGTGGAAAACACACTTTTGGGCCATCTGGTTTGTTTTATAGTAAATCTAAATCTATCTCACGTACAACTACTTGATTTCAACTTTCATGTGAGGTTTATTTAGGAAAGAAGAGGGTCAAATCGAACCAGTCTTTCTGATTTAAAGGTTGTCATCTGTCCTGTAACTATTTAAACCCTACGTTCACGTTCCAAAGGTTCCATCCTTAGGAAAATGCAATCATTATTGCGTTGGATTTCAAGATGGGTATGATATTTTTACCTTATCCAACTTGATTCTATGGATCGAAAAGAATAAGTAAAAGAAGGGACAAGCCTACTGCTCCTAGCTTTTGATTGGATCGGCCGAATCGCCGATATACGAAATTCGATGCCTACCGAAGCATATCGGTTTTATCTTTTAAATCGTTATCATTACTCTGAGAGGAGCGGAAAGGCAAACACTATTTTTACTTTATTTTTTATTTTCTCTTTGCTTTATCATGAATGAGAAGAATTCCGTGTACTATTTTCTCTGGTCGGGAGTTTGAAAGAGCTACTACCTATCCGAAGGCGTCTCACGTCACCAAATAAAAAAAAAAAGCCGATGACTTCCTCAGAGTCGGGACAACAAAACCAATGGCAACATCTTTTATTACTAATTCTATTCCTGGTCATAAGTCATAGGGGGGCCAGATTCTTCTTGAAGATGGAATAAGAAATAAGAGCACATATTACTACAGCTAACCTCATTTATCGTCCCTCAAACTATGACGATGGAATGTCAACCATAACTTTTCATGCTGAGTTCTTTATCTTTCTGGGCTAGCTATCTTCAATCAACAAAAGCTTTAGCGCTTTCACTGTGTTCTTGTATTCAATCATCGAATGAATCCTTCAATTGTAAACCCAGTCAAGAGCGCGCATGCAGTTGTTGCAACTTGCATGGACGGTAGCTTCTGACAAGAAAAAAAAAGTTACCCAGTGCTTTAACCATTAAGGTTTCCATAGGACAACTAGTCTATATATCTGAATTTGCAATGCTGTTTACCAAATCTTACTACTTGCGAAGTCTTTGATTAGCTTGCTTTTATACATCCTCCGGCAATCCCTCCTACATAGCAACAATGTAAGTCTGTGAATGGCTTAGAGATCAACTATATAACTATTTGAATGACTCGTTGGACTTTACAAACTGACAATCTTACTGTTTTAGTTAAACAATTAAATAAAATTTTAAATCTATTATTTTTTAATTCAACCCTTTAAATTTTGTTATTTTTCATAAATAATTTATTATCCAACATATTAAAGAACCGTCTTAATCTAAATGTATTAAGAAAAGGTTATCAAATCATCATCACATTTCTAAATTATAGTTATATTTTTGTTTCTTAAAATTTTAACACTTTTTTATGATCATTTATTCATTGCAAAAAAAAACCAAGGTGAGGAAGATACAATTCATTTTCTTTTACCAATTATTGGATTTGGAGATTTGAGTATCCCTCTTTGGTTGTATTCTTGTTTTCAAAATAATTTGATATTTAAATTAGAATATAAAATCGATATTAAATTTTGTTAGGGATATGCAGTTGATAATGATTGTATTTAATTTTAAAATACATTGAAGAATGTGGATAACAAATAAATATTTTCAAAAAATATAAACTAAAACAAGTTCAGTGTTTAACAGCATTAAGTCGGCATGTAAATATCGAAACATGGTTAGCTTAGAGTTGAATTTTCTTGTAAAATCAAAATGAAGGATTGCTTTCACAAGACTCCTCACCCCTTTAGTGATAAGAGAAAAGAGACGAAGATGAGTATAAAACACAAACGAAATAAATCAATTGAAACGAACGAAATGATGGGGACATCGGCCTTCCCCGTAGACACCATAATTGCAGGTTAAGCTGCCAAATCACAAGACTACCATGCTTGCAATTCCAGCAAAGTGGGTCTCTTTTTTAGCAGGTATACTCATTCACCAACCACGTTACTCAAATTCACAGTAAAGTAATGCAACTAACACTTCTTATTTTTTAATTGCAATCTAATTCCATTAAAATAATGACATTCCATCTCCTTGAAGCTCTTCCTTTCTATTAGTTGCTTTCAAGAACAAATCCTTTGAAAACTAAAAATCTTAACTAAAATAAAAAAAGGAAAGGAAGTTTATGTTATTGTTGAGTAATCTATACATGTGGGCTAGAAAATTGGGTTTAAGTCGTAGACCTCGGTAGTCTCTGCATAGACTAAAATAGGAAAACCCAATCAATTAAGTGCCTGCTTAGGCTGCATTTGCTTAGTGAAAGAAGGGTACTACAATTGAAGGAGAGCAGAGAAGGTGAAGGAGATCGCAGAAGCAATTAAGGTAAAGAGCAAAGTAGAAGAAGAAGCAAGTGTCCTAGACGAGTCTCCTGTTACAAAATTTGGTAGCCATGTACCATTGTCCACCATTGGCACCTGATCACCACTTGACCCAGCAGTGGTTCCATTAATTGCATTTGTTGTTGGTGAAGAATCTCTTGCGGACTTTTGACTGCAGAAATAAATCATAAAATAATTAGAAGTTGAAATAAGGTTAAAAAACTTGGATGGATTTTACATTAATTTTCACGGTGGGTATACAATGCAAGTCCCACATATATACTTAATACAATCTTAAAACTGTCAACAAGAATGATATTGTCAATTTACTGTTACTCTCCTAATCCTATTAATCAATCATTTTGTAAACATATTGGTGATTTGCAGACTGGATTAAAGTAATTTATTGCTAGCAAGCAATTTGCAGTCTCTCCTTGCTGTATGCCACAATATTATCAAATGGTGGTTGTTGGCTCGTGGCTACCAAAAGGAAAAAAGTAGCTAGTAATGAAAGCAAATTGGAATACTCACAAAGAATATAACATTTTCAGATCCAATGCGAATCTCATACAAAAAATAAAAAACAATAACAAGAAAAAGAGGCAGAAACAGAATAAAGTGACCAAGAAATGAATATCAATGCTATACTATCCTTACCTTGATACTGAAGGGCAGAATGTAATCGTATAATCAGCTCCCATACACGTAAATGTGCTTGTTGCATCATCATAAGCGTAGCTATACGATCTGGGACACGCGGCTTTGAACATCACTGAATAAACAGACGGCTTGCATGTGCTGGGTGTACCATACGCTCCACTGCAACAGTACTCTGGGTTCCCAAACGCTTCACATGCACTCTTGCACCCCTCACCTGACTCCGCCCGCAACTCAGACGGGCACCGCTGATTCAAATCGGCTGCACACCCAGTTGCCAGGCAACTGCTAGTGGCGCCGCTTGGCTCAACAGTCATTGGTAAATTGTACCCATCAACCAAGCTCACGTCATAGTAGTCCAGAGTACCAGAACCAGAACCGGTTGTAAACTCGGCCAGAGTAGCTGGTGGGCTTGCACTCTTGCCATTGCACTCAATTTGGTTGGAGCCACAGTCGCCTGTGTTGCAGCTTCCTAGACCTGTACTCGGGTCGAATGTACAACCGGTTCGGCCCCAGAATCTTCCGGACCAGGTTGGTGGAACTTGAAAGGATCTGGAACTGCCAGAAGTGAGTTCAAATCCTGTGCTATCTAATCTTGTATTGCCAAGAATTCCTGGCCATACTGTGTAGCCACATTTATTAACCACTGTAAATGTAGAACCTGATATTCCTGTAAAAACAGAAAAAAAAAAAAAAATCCCGTAATGTTATATATTATATCAATGAAGAATGCATGACAAGAAACCGAGAAAGATTAACTAATTATATATTACCTCTGGAAAGGATGAGAAAAATAAGAAAGATGTACAAAGAAGGAGAACAAGGGAAGATCTGATCCATTATGATGGAAGTTCTTTATACTCTGTAATGATGTTGATGGTAGCTAGACTTGTACGTACGTGGTTTAATATGGTTTCTCTAATGAATGAATTGCGGCTGCATTGTCATCTAAGAACAGCAACGAGCTTAAGAAAGGAGAACAAGAAGAAGAAAGGTGAGATTCTTGGCTTGATTGAGATTGAGAATTTGAGAGAAGATAACAATGGCGATCAACCATAAAACTAGACTTGAATGAGAGGATATCGAAAATATGGTTAAAGGTAGAGGTAGGAAAGGATTTTCATAGTATATATAATACATATATATATATATATAATCTCAGCTGCCTGTTACATGAGTGAAAGCTTAGAATAAAATCTACTGTTGCATATGTTTATCTCTCCAATATAATAAAAAAATATAACAAAATAAAAATAAAATAAAATCTAACAAAAAGGAACCTCGTGATTTACTAGGCCAGTCAAAGCTGCTGCAGGAAGGGACGTGAATAAAAAATATACTCCAGTAACGCTACCACCGGCCTTATCATTATTATATGTGTATAAATGTTGAAGATTATAAATAAAATAAATAAACATACCTAATAAACGTTAGTTTGAATTCAAGGAAACGACAACTATTTGATAATTACTTACGCATAGAGTCAATGAATATAAGTATATAGAGAAAAAATAAATATTTGTCAGATGGGTTATTTTAGGTTTTTAGTTTTTAATTTTAAGTTCTATTTTATTTTTTATTTTCATATTTTCTCTTTGTTTGAGATTCTTTTTCTTTTTCAGTTTTTAATTTCATGTTGGCAATTCTTTTTGAAATTTTCAGTTTTATTTTAATTAGTTTAATTAATTTCCTTTTTTATCACATACAATTAATTAAAAAAATAATATATTTAAATTTGACCAAAACTTTATTTTCATCATTAATTTTACGATTAATTGATTTCATCTTTTTGATGGGGTCTACATTGATTTTGCCTTGCATCTTTAATAATTTAATCAGTTTATCTTTCTCAACCAAACGTGTCTGGAAAAATTTGTCTAAGAATATCAGACTTTCTGTCTTAATATTCAATCAGATCATATCCGACGTTTTCTATGGCCTTGACAACCAAACTGGAATTAGATTCCTAACACTACCGTAAATCAAAACATATAACCCGCAATACAATTAAATATAACAAAAGAAACCCTTTTCTAAATCAATTTATTTAGTAATTATTCTTATCACGTAAAGCTTGTTCACATTACCAAGAGATTTTCAATCAATTATCAAGTTACAATGATTGGATGGACTACATATTTGGTGATCGATCTCTTTAATACAAAGTGCATAGATTTGATCGAGAAGTTGCTTTGTCGTGGGACGGTGAGAAGCTTAATAATTTAGGTCGTTTCATGGTTGGCACGTGTCCAATCTTAATATATTCAGAGTCTAACCGACCAACAATGAGACGCTACCCGTACACAAAGGCTATTAATAGAATTAAGGAACCCTAATATCACCACGTAATCCTTCGACTGTGGTGAGTAGTAGAAATAGTAACTCCATAATGTTTCCAGTTCTGATTTAACAACAGATTTACCAATATTCTCATACCATTGACGAACATGGTTGCTTTCCGTAACCCAATTGGGATTGGTTGGTATCGTTTTCTAAGCATTCAGAGAAGCTTTAACCAACAAAAGCTTTTGGTTACCTTTATTCGTTGAATTTCAATCACATTGTGTGTAAAATGACCAGAAAAGGCGACTCGCACGAGCTCCTTTATATCTTGTTGTCCCCCAAGTTTAACTTGTTTTTAATCAAAGTTTATGTTGTTAATAAAAGAGGTTAATGAAGAATATTTTTCTGAGGCTAGTTTTGGGATTAAAAGAAATAATCAGAAACGAAGATTTTGGTTGCATGGGATTGGACCAATTATCGGAATGGGTGGAACCTTTAAAGCTTTAAAGGTGGGAACCGACTTTGCTTTTGATCTTGCCAAAACCCAAAAGAGATGCTGATGCTGATGCTGATACACGTCACTGTGTACATGGTGCCGTGGAAGGCACTTGATTTTCTGGGTCCTACACACATCACCTGCTTCTCATCAACTTTGATTATTTTCCTCCTTACAACTACTTCATTGCTGGAAATAGCTTGCTCCACGAACATCTGAATCATGATTGTCTTTTGTGCATGATGCATCACACTTGATTACTACTTCCCTTGTCATCAACTTTCAAATGGTTATCAACCTTTGCAATCGAACAAGTCAGGATGGCCGAGTGGTCTAAGGCGCCAGACTCAAGTTCTGGTTCTCAACAGAGAGCGTGGGTTCAAATCCCACTTCTGACAATATTTCCATTTTTTTTAATTATAATAAATATATATTTTTTAATCCATTATATGAGGATTCTAAGCCGGGATTAGAAATATGGGAGCACATGGTAATGTTGTGCAAAAGTGAAAAATGCCTACGCTGCGGTGCGGAAAAGTTGGCGGCTTGTCATGTGTTACTAACATTACATAGTCCAAAAGTCGTTCCGGTAGGATTGTTGTGTGTTAAGGCGATTCTGCTTTATAGAAGACTAATTAAATTTCGCTTCATGATAACGTATCAACGTGCAACACACCAGAATAATCTATATCTATATCAAAGTCACACAATATCAATATGACACAACAACTACATGGTTTGAGGTGGAAATAATTTAAACTGACAGATTCAGAACTCCTGCAGAATCCCATATGTTATTATTGTCACTGCATGAACGGATTGTAGATATAATATGGTGCTGACTGTGGCTTCGTTTGCAGCCCACTAGAAAAGCTTTTGCAAATAAACGAATTGATAAGAATAACTGGAGGAGCATCTTCATGTTAAACAATCTGCAATTAGACAAA
>JANKKB010002004.1:0-13940 GCA_026225775.1 Bursera palmeri
AAAAAATGATTCTTTTTCTCCCTTTTTTTTTTTTTTTTTTTTCATATCTGACCGAAAGTAATTTTTTAAATCTTTTGTTAGCCTTAACGATTTCTTCCTGTATATACAGGGGAGACTTGCACCCTGCTTTATGGGGATTTAAGGTAGGAAATAGCTGGAGAACTACTAATGACATTGCTGATACGTGGAACAGGTAAAAGTTTCAGATTTTTGATTTGGTTATTTAAGATTTTTTTTTGGTTAATATATATATATATATATATTTACATGTTGTTTGTTTTATCTTTGGCAGCATGATGTCTAGAGCAGACATGAATGAAATGTATGCTGAGCTTGCAAGGCCTGGTGGTTGGAATGGTTAGAATTCTTAGATGCTGACAGCCTCACCTCAATGTAGATATGATTTTCGCCAAACTGTTTAGAGAAATTTATTCCAAGTGTTTCCTATTTGAACAGATCCTGATATGCTAGAGGTGGGAAATGGAGGGATGACAAAAGATGAGTATACTGTACACTTCAGCATTTGGGCCATATCTAAGGTATTGTAGACTATTAATTATCATCACTTCGGTTCATGCTTTGGATGAAAACAAATTTGAGGGCCTTCTGTTGGCTTATTATTAACTGCTACTACAGGCTCCCCTCCTCCTTGGCTGTGATATTAGGAATATGACGAAAGAGACAATGGAAATTGTAGCCAATAAAGAGGTCATCGCTGTTAACCAAGGTAATCAGATTAAATCTATTTAAATCTGTTCATCTCTAAGGTGAATAAGTCTGTATCACTAGAATTGTCAAAATACTGATTTGTTGTTGCTCATATGTAACAGATCCACTCGGCATTCAAGCAAAGAAGGTTAGGTCTGAAGGTGATCAACAGGTAATTTGCTAATAATAATTTTTTTTTTTTAAAGAATGTACTATTTTGTGCTCTCTTCAGAGTTACTAAGAAAACTGTCATTTGTGTTTTTTTCCTTTAACAGATTTGGGCAGGTCCCCTTTCAGGCTACAGAGTAGCTTTACTCCTAGTAAATGGTGGTCCTACTCTTTATTCCGTTACAGCCAACTGGGATGACATCGGAATTCCCCCGAAAAGTGTTGTTGAAGCTAGAGATCTCTGGGAGGTATTTCTTCAGCTATTACATAGTCTTAGAATATATATTCACTTATATCTCTGCTCTTTCCCTTGCATACGAGTGATTTATTGCATGGTACTTGGGAGAAATTATCTGCCTCCTAATGTATGAATGTTTTATGCAGCACAAGACATTGACAACACGATTTGTAGAAAACATTACTGCCATGGTGCCTTCTCATGGGTGCAAGATGTATGTGTTGAAGCCTATCTCTTAACAGTTGACGCCAGTTACACACAACTGGCATAGGAATATTTATGCTGTATATGGACTCTTCTAGTTTAATTAGATGATTATCATGGTGGGAATTTGAAGTTTATAATAATCTATGTGCCTTTCATGATTCTGGAAATTATTAGTTAATAAAAATTGGGGGAAGCAAAGCTTTTCCTTTTGCAGTACATGCAAAATTGTGTTTTAAATCTGTTGTTTCAGTCCTACTGTTGGCCACATGTTGGCAGTTCCTAGAAATATTTTGTCCTTTTAACTTCTTTTAAAGTTAATGAAGCAAGTTTTGTCTGCAGATTGACTATAATTTTGTAACTGGAAACCACACCACTAGTTTCAAACTACACTATATTAAGATGTCCTATCATTGCCTGCTTGAGTAACACTTGCTGCTTGTATTAATTGAAAGGATCATTTACTTAGTTGAAGTGCACAGGCTTAGTCGAACTCTTCGTTTTAAACTTCTAGCACAGTTAAAATGCCCCCTCATTGATCGTAGCTAGAACAGCGAGGCTGCTGCTTGCTGCATGTTGCGTGTTTCAATTCATTCAAAGGTGATGGGTCCAGTTATGAAAATATAAGAGAATATAATCAAATGTTTCATTGACATGATGGAAGATGTTAAAAAAAAGGAGAAAAAAAAGGGAGGAAGAAAGAATAGTGAAAAGAAAAAAAAAATTGAAAATTTATGTGCTGCAGGTAGTGCAACTATCCATTGAGTAGTGTGGTCCTGGTGCTAAATGGATAGCTACAGACTGCTTCAAAATCTGGTTAACTTAATGTTTGCTGCTGATTTCCTCCTGAACAGTAAATGTTGATCATCTGGGATTTTTTTTGCTGTAACTATTTAAACAGTTCAGATTTGTGTCAGTGGTGCTTCAAACATAACACATCCCAGTTAACATAATGGTAGGCTCTCTAGAAAGATTACTAAGACAGACAAGAATAAACTTAAGATTCATCTTTTGGGAGGTCTTCATGGCTTTTTTCAAGTTAAGCCAGCCAACTCGAAAAGAAAGGAAATGCAACCAAGTATGAAGTTCAAGGCTTCAAGCTAGAGCGAAAGGATGGAAAGAAAAACAAACAAAAAAATTAATTAAAAAAGAAAAATGGGAGAGGGAGTTCTAGTCAACTTTGAATAGTGAAGAGGTTCCAGTCTCCATGTCAAACACCTCTCAACCGGTTTCCAAAACCAGCTGTAGAATATGTATGAACTTTAACATGAAGGGCAGCTTCATTTTGATTGGTTTTGGCTACTTACTAATAGTGAAGAATCATTTGCTAGTTTTACCTGTATATATTTTTTGTTTAACTAATTTCAGTTTGAAATGGATTGTAAAGTATCCCGTTAAATTTGGAGAAAGTTTTTCAGATTGAATGGAGATTATCCGTTAAAGTTATCCGTAAATCTCAAATATTTTGTGATCGAAATCTTGAAGAACTGTCTTTGAGTCACTATATATAGCAAACTCTCAAATTTCACTACACAAAGCCTTTTCACTTTTATGTAAAATCTGTCATTTGATTTAACAGGATTTTTAAGATGGAGAAAAGGGTTGATAGTTTACATTTGAAGTTGATATGTTTATTGTTGTCATCATTAATGGTGATAGGTCTTGCCTCATCAAGGACAGCAATGGTACAGAAAGTGTCAAACGGCAAATTTGAGCGCTACAATGATCAAGGCAGGCGAAATTTGCTAGAAAATGGCCTTGGCGTCTCTCCTCCTATGGGGTACTCTACACTTTGTATATATATGCATCTCTCCTATTGTGAATGCCGCTTACCCTTTAATTACCAAAGCAATCAGCATTCTTAAGAAAAATACTAATGATCATTGAAGTAGTGGTATAATTATGGTTTAACAGCCTGAAAATTTAACTCCGAAGTTCTGGTTTTTTCTTTTAGATGGAATAGTTGGAATCACTTTTGGTGCAGTGTCAATGAGACTATCATCAAAGAAGCAGGTAACTTTTTCCCTTTTTTTTTTCTTCACGGATTTGCTCATAATAAATATGACTTTCAGCACTTGTTTCTTGAAATAAGACTCACCAAAGTTTTCATACTAATAGTTTACAAAATTTTTCACTTGATTTGCCAGCTGATGCTCTTGTTTCCTCCGGGCTATCTAAACTTGGCTACACCTATGTTAACATAGGTTTGTTACAATTGCATTTTTTATTCTCTTTACAGTGTTTTTCTGCGAGTACTGTTTGCATAATTGGCTAACCTAAGATTAAAAATGGTGATTTCTTAGATGATTGTTGGGGTGAACAAGAACGTGATCACAAGGTATGACGTGTCTACGTTTGTTCTGTTTATCTCTATTTGTATAGGAAAAAGTAAAGTGGTAAGACATAGCATTAATTTCAGGGCAATTTAGTGGCCAAGAACACAACATTTCCATCTGGAATTAAAGCTCTGGCAGAATATGTTCACAGCAAGGGGCTTAAGCTTGGCATCTACTCAAGTGCAGGGTAACATGACTGAATCTAATGCAATCTGGCACAAACTTATATTAAATAGCTATTGTTGGATGAACATAAATGTGTGTATCCTATTTTGCAGGACTTACACATGTAGTAAAACCATGCCAGGTTCACTTGGTTATGAGGAACAAGATGCCAAGACCTTTGCCAAATGGGTATAAATATTATAAATTTTCAGCAAGAAAAAATTAGTAGCAACAAGTCATGCTATTAAGGGTAAACGTAATTGATTTTGTATGTAGGGTGTCGATTATTTGAAGTATGATAACTGTTACACTGATGGATCAAAGCCGACTGTACGGTACCCAGCAATGACCCGAGCTTTAATGAAAGCTGGCCGCCCTATCTACTACTCACTATGTGAATGGTAATCATACATGTCTACAACAATTTTCGTCTGGTCTTTACGTTTTTGTTTCTGATCTTTCGAGGCTTAACACATTACTCTTGCCCTATATGTAGGGGGGATATGCACCCTGCATTGTGGGGTTTCCAAGTGGGAAATAGCTGGAGAACTACTGGTGATATTACTGATACATGGGATAGGTGAAATTTAACTTTCAGAATTAAATTTGGTTGTTAAAGACATGATCAAAATATATTATAAGATAATTTTCTATGTTTTTTCCAGCATGGTCTCCATAGCAGACGCAAACGAAGTCTATGCTGATCATGCAAAGCCTGGTGGTTGGAATGGTTAGAATTCTGCAATAATGAAAAACTTTGATAGATTGAAGAAATAGTTTCCATATTATTTTTTACATTTTTATTTTAAATATTTATCATATTTGAATAGATCCTGACATGCTAGAGGTGGGAAATGGAGGGATGACAAAGGATGAATACATGGTACACTTTGGTATATGGGCCATTTCCAAGGTATGCTATGTAATATTTTTTCAGATGACATTCATGAATTAAGGCATGTTTCAAAGGCTTCTGTTAGCCTTATTATTAATTGGTATTTCAGGCGCCCCTTCTCCTTGGCTGTGATGTGAGGAATATGACTCAAGACACATTAGACATTATTGCCAATGAAGAAGTTATTGCTGTGAACCAAGGTTTGTGTAGAGTTAGATTTCTGGTTAACCAGTCTCATACTACTATATAGTATAGTCGTGTCTATTCATTGACTTGATATAAATATTGTTCATCTATATGCAGACCCACTTGGCGTTCAAGCAAAGAAAGTTAGGTGGGAAGGTGATCAAGAGGTAATTAAAATTGGTTAACTTTGTTTTTGAAAATTTTAGTATGTCTTTTTTCTGAGAAAATGTCATATAGACGAGTGTGAGACTCCTCCTAAATAGAGAGATTTCCTCCCTTCATGGTGTTATTAATGGTGTTTTTGTCTTTAAAAGATCTGGGCAGGTCCCCTTTCAGGATACAGAATAGCAGTTCTCCTAGTCAACAGAGGTCCGTATCGTTATGCCACAACTGCTAAATGGGAAGACATTGGAATCCCTCCAAATACAGTTGTCGAAGCTAGAGATCTCTGGCAGGTATACAATATATACAAGCCTTAAGAGTTTTTTTATTTATTTTAATTCATATTATGATCAGGAAGATGTGTGTATGCTCATGTATGTATATGTATACTTTGATGCAGCGGAAGACACTGAAAACAAAATTTGTAGGAAACATTACAGCCATGGTGGCTTCTCATGGCTGCAAGATGTATGTGTTGAAGCCTATTTGTTAAGAGGTCATCCAAAGTAAAAAACATTTATTATGACGTACTTGGTCTCTTCTAGTTTTCAACTTCAGAAATCTCTGTTTACTTTTTCTTTTTTCCTGGAAATGAATTGTTTAACATTTGGGAACAAGTAATACCCATTTGTGCAGAATTGTTTCTTGTAGCATCATCAATTCAATTTTATTTCATTTTTGGGTTGTTTCCTGTAGCATCATCAATTCAATTTTACTTCATTTTGGGTTCTAATTAATATATGGATGCATGCATCTAAGGTTTTTGGACAATTAAAAAAAAAAAAAACAATTTTCAACCACATTCTTTAGACATTTCAATAACATTAACTGACGGAAATACAAATTAAAATTACTTATCTTTAGAATGAAGAATGAAATCACCGAAGATTAATCACGTATAGAGAAGTCCCTCTAATCACAATTAACTGTTGATATATTAGGTACAATAAAAAAAAAAATCAAAATCCAAAATCGAAATGATTCCCCAATTTTGCTCCATATTGATTTAAAAAAAGTAAGAGTTTCATTTTTGGAATGAAGTTATATGACACAACGAATCCTGTGATTCTGAATGGTGGGATGGGTCAATGTCAAATATAATGATTTGATTTCTTTTTTTACCCCTATCATTCGATTGTTGTTAGTACCTTCTAGAATGATTGATGAATACAAAACTTTCAATTGAACTTATTCTTTCAATTGGTATGGTATTTTTGCTTATCCTCATATCTTTCAAAAGTTGAAACTTAGGGAAGTGCTTTATAAATATATGTATAAAAGGAACATATTTCCTTTAGCTCTTTCAAGCCTACTATAACTAGTTATTTCCGTTATAAAGACTAATACTGGACATGTGATGAATTCATTACATGCTCTACCAACTCTTTTGCTGTATTTTTTCTTTTAATTTATTAAGACAAGCAATTTAGTTTTGTGAATTATCTAGTAATCAGGTTTGACTCAAAAGTTAGCCAGTTTTTTAAAGTTTAGGCATAAAAGGGTGAGGTAATTAATGAAGAAGAATACATGGTAAAAAGAAACACATTATTGATACTGGGTTGTAGTGGTCCCATATTCGTTTTCGTTAGAATGAGATATGCAACGAAAGACAAAGAGAATCAGGGTATAGGGGCCCTCGCCATGTGTTTGCAGGTACTGTTATGGGTCAATCTGTAACTCCATATATTTATTTATCATCCAAATTTCAATAAGATATGGTTTAGATTCTTTAGATTTTCAAGAAAGTTTTGAGATAAATATGGTTTCGTTGCGTCTGGGTTACCCACATCCGAGGCTTCATTTCTCTCACATGTTTCCATAACTAATATAACACATGATTTGTTTTAATTTGAATAATACAGTTAACTTGATAAGCAAAATAGTAGTGATTAGTTATAATGCGTTTAAAGATATATATATATATATTTGTGCGCAAAACAACATTTTGCAGAAAAAGAAATTATCCTCCAATTGAAGAAATCCCTGTATATCAGGAAGTAAAGTTTTGAAAATAAAAATAGATAAGTGAGCGAGAAAAGCTTGTAATTATCCATTCTGCGTTATCAAAAATACGCATAACAAACAAAATCATTGGACGACTAAATGACCAAAGAGACTAGTTTGTATGTGTATAAATAGCACCCTAACTTTTCCATTTTCAAGTTCAAGCTCAACGCTCAAGGTGTTTTTCTTTTCTAGTTTGATTCAGTAATAGAAGCTAGAAGTGGTGTAGAGATGGGAGGAAGGATTGACAACATACTTGTGAAACTGACATGTTGTTTGTTATTATCATCCTTAATGGTGATGGGGGTTGCCTCTTCCAGAGCGGCAATGATGGACAAGGTGGCTGGCGCCAACAGAAGAAATCTGCTGGCAAATGGACTTGGCAGCACTCCTCCTATGGGGTATGTCATGTGTTGACCATCTTTTACTTTTATATGTTCTGTTGTTGGCTGAATTTGAAACATTTACTGAAATAGCTACTGGGCTGTTTTTTAGGTGGAATAGTTGGAATCATTTCTGGTGTGACGTTAATGAGAATATAGTTAAAGCTGCAGGTAAGTTTATTCTTTATTTTTTTATTTTTTTATAGAAAGTTTTTAATTAATCTATGTTTATATAATGTTATATTCTATGATTGATAGCTGATTCTTTGGTTTCCTCTGGTCTCTCCAAGCTTGGTTATACCTATGTCAATATTGGTATGTTTTTATCATCCTTTTGCTTCTTTTCATTGTATATTCCTTTTTCTGTTCTTAGCATTATCTATTAACACAAGTGGCTAACAAAGGTTCTCATATCTTCATTGTTTAGATGATTGTTGGGCTGAACAAGTTCGAGATGACAATGTGTGCTTCTTTCTATCTGCCTTCTGTTTTTAGTTTGAATTTCTTCTGGAATTGAAAAATGAGTGGCAATGAACTTTCAGGGAAATTTAGTGGCTAAAAACTCCACATTTCCATCTGGGATTAAAGCTCTGGCAGATTATGTTCACAACAGAGGGCTTAAGCTTGGGATTTACTCAAGTGCAGGGTAACATTACTACAATTAAATTATGAAAACTTTTTTGTTTCTTAATTTTATTAGAACAACTAACCACATAAATGCACTTCTATCTATTTGCAGGTATTATACTTGTAGCCATAGCATGCCTGGCTCACTTGGTTATGAGGAGCAAGACGCCAAGACCTTTGCCAAATGGGTATTGCTATTAATGTTCAATTTATATATTGTTTCTAAGAAAAACATAGTAGCTGCCACTGATGACATGTTGGTATGAAACTCTTATAATCACTTGCTGTGCTGCAGGGTGTTGATTATTTGAAATATGATAATTGTTACACTGATGGCTCAAAGCCAACAGACAGGTAATAGATATTATCTTTGATCCTTTCATCTTCAGTTATGCCAGAAATTTATGTCAGGAGGGGCAAATTTGAAAACTAAACGATAATATAATTTCAGAATTTATCTCATAAAATCACAAAAATGCTAGTTCTAAAACATATTTTTTTAAATAGAGAGACTCATAATATTGTTTTCATGTTTTAAAATGTTTTGAATAATAGTCTCATAAAATTTATAAGTGTGTTGAACAACAATCTCATTTTAATATACATAAATCAATCTTTAATATTAAAAAATATTAAGTTCATAATTTCATTCTAATGTCTATTGTAAATTATATATATTATACATACTCCTAACATGAGAAGTAAACAAGATTACTCATCTTAAAATGTGAAATGAGTAAGAATTATATTAAAATAAGTAAGACTTAGTTTCAAGTAAGTATATATGTGAAGGAAATTAATGGATTTTTTATTTAAGTAGAGGGGATGAACAAATGATGAATCATAAGAAACATTTGAGAAAAAAAATTATGTTTAATGAGTCATATATAATTGATGAATTTTAAAAAGAGTATGATTCCTAAATGTTAATGTAATATTTGGAAGAAATTTTATGCTTTAAATAAGTATAATTTGATTCTAAATTTAAATTTGACTTAATATGGTGATTTTATAAATATATAAATCCATAGGGGTTTTAAGAATATTTTCAAAATCCGGCAGGGGCAAGTGCCCCTCATGGTCCTTCAATAGGTCCGCTTCTGTGCATACATGTAGGCTTGCATAGCATCTTACATTACCTTGGTTTGTTTCTGTAGATACCCACCAATGACCCGTGCTCTAATGGATTCTGGCCGCCCAATCTACTACTCATTATGCGAATGGTAATCAGTCATATATGTGTGACAATGTTTTCCTGTAATCTTCTAAATCTTCTTTTGCTAAACATATTTTTCTCTCGTGTATAAATAGGGGAGACTTGCACCCAGCTTTGTGGGGCTTTCCAGTCGGAAATAGTTGGAGAACTACTGGTGACATATCTGATACCTTTGATAGGTAAAATTTCGGTAGACAGAATATGAATTCCATTTTTAGATGTCTGTGAAATTACTTTGTTATTACAATTATTTTTGTTTCTTTGCCAGTGTAATGTCCAGAGCAGATGCAAATGAAGTTTATGCTGATTATGCAAGGCCTGGTGGTTGGAATGGTTAGAATTCTAAAATTTGAAATTCTTTCAATTCTGTAGAAAGAATTTCAGGAAATCTTTTACTTTTTCTCTGGAGATTTTTTCTTTTTCTAATTTTTTCTACATATGGACAGATCCTGATATGCTTGAAGTTGGAAATGGAGGGATGACAAAAGATCAATATATTATACACTTCAGTTTATGGGCCATTTCCAAGGTATATGGTAGACATATTAATCTTTCGATTGCCAAAATTAATCCATGATTCGAAGCTTATTAGAAAATTGGTGTTGTAGGCTCCCCTAATCCTTGGCTGTGATGTGAGGAATATGTCTAAAGAAACACTAGAGATTGTTGGCAATAAAGAAGTCATTGCTGTTAACCAAGGTAATTCAATTTTATTTACTCATAAATCTGTATCATTACTGGACTTGTCTAACTCTAAATATTGAAATCATGTAACAGATCCACTTGGGATTCAAGCAAAGAAGGTTAGGACTGATGTTGAGGTAACTTTTGAACCAGTGAGCAAACTATTTGTCGTTTGAGAATGTTGTACATATTAAAATGATGCTAAGCAAACTATCATTTTTGTTTTGTCTTTAACAGGTATGGGCAGGGCCCCTCTCAGGTTATAGATTTGTAACAGTCCTTGTCAACCGATATCAATGGTCTGCTAACGTCTCAACACACTTGGAAGACATTGGTATCCCCCCAAAAACTAGAGTCAAAGTTAGAGATCTCTGGGAGGTATTTGTTTATCTATAAGCCTGGTTCTAAATCTTGACTTACTGCGCACTTGATTATGTTGTTTCTAATGTATGTTTTGTTTTTATGCACAGCACAAGACACTGAAGAAACCAGTGAAGGGAAACCTGACAGCCAACCTGGACCCTTATACTTGCAAGATGTTCTTGTTAACACCAATTTCTTAAGCCTCAGGATATATTTTTTTTGTGATGTAATAATAGGTTTCTTCTAGCTAGTTAAGTAACGAGTGACCTTTTTTAAATCAATAAAAGAAGTCTTTGTGACAATAATATTATTTTAGTAAAATTTTGTTCTCACTTATTGATAATTTTTTTCAAATCATGATTGTGTTGCATGCCAAAATGTGGAATGGTGTTTAGACGACGATCTGTTAAATAATTTCAATATAAATCGTTATAAATAAGCTAGAAATAAAATTTTACGGGCAAATAATGTTTTTTTATGGCATTCTTTGAACCCATTACAAAATTATTTGAACAGCAGGCTTCAATATTATTTTATCCTACATTTTTCACAGTATCAATAAAAAATTCTAGTTTGAAGCACAAGTAACACTATCAACATTGTTGGAAATATTGGCTAAAATGAAAGTTTAGAAATCCTGAATTGGGTAAAATAAAAGTGTTGAAATTCTAAAAGGAAAAGAAGTCTTACTAGAAATAGGAGAATTTTACTTCTATTAGGAAAGTAATAAAAATCTTATTTTAAATAGGAAAATTTTATTTAGAAATGAATTAGATTTTTATTTCAACAAAGAAAAGAAAAGACTTGAAAAACTATATAAAGTCTTAGTTCACATTGCTTAGATACAATCCCAACACGTCAAGTATGTTTAGCTTTAGGAAAAATCCCTAGAAAGGTGGGGTAAATTCCTCTTTAGAAGGTGAAAGTGTGGATAGAATGTGGGTTTATTGGGATCAATGGGGTGGGTCATAGAGAGAAACATAAAAGTCTATATGATTGTAACAAAATTCCTCATTAAAAGACCCTTACATTGTGGTGATTGTGTTATTTTCTATCATATTTACTTCTCTATTATTCTTGATATATTTAGAGAAGGAGGATCTTACGTTGGATTTAGAATTATTTTCCGAGGTTAATTGAGAGGTACAAATTCTCAACAAACCTTAAAACCTCAAGGGTCGCTGCACAAGTAAAATGCTGAACATGTTTGCTCATGATGGAAATTAAGCACATTTAGCTCGTACATTTCCCTGGTTCAAATAGCTCTCTCATATATCTTTCAGTGGTGCACATTCATATACCTTGATAAAAGGAAATTGTACCTTGATTGCGACGCCTTGCCAGCTTATATTTAATCCCAGAATAATAAGGTCGACGATGAACATTAAGTATATTCTTGATGTAAAATTAAATAGCAACTAGGCGGCGTTTAGATATTGGGTAAATTGAATATATATTTCAAGGAAGCAAAGCGGCCGGCACAATGCATTTTGTTTAACTATATTTTTATAGTAATTTTACGAGAAAAGACAAGCATTTGATCGACTAGTCCAAGAGAACCTGAGTCATGATTCAAAATTTAGAGCTTTTCCCATTCGCTTTCCATGAGAGCTGGCATGTCCATAGAAGCCTCACTATAAATACTAAATATGTTCTTCCAATAATTTTCTTAAAGTTGCATTCATAGACAGCTTCTTATGGCTAGGATACCTTCTCCTTTGTTAGTATTTACTTTATGCACATTTTTAACAGCAGCAGTCAGCCATGGTACTCGTGTGAGGGAACTCGGTGAAGCAGAAACAATTAGAAGGAGCTTGTTAAAAAATGATCTCGGTCGTACTCCTCAGATGGGGTGAGCATTGCAAGAGCTTATCTAATCTCAAGATTCATGCAACATGCTTTCTTGTCATTGCATGATGTAACTATCATTTTATATTAACTGTCAAAAAAATCTATCCAACTTTCTGGAGGTATGAATACACAGATAAATATATACGAGCAACACTTTTAAAGAGCTTGAAATGTTTATTTGCTGAGTTATTTATGCAGATGGAACAGTTATAATCACTTTCCCTGTAAACTCAGAGATGAACTAATCCGCCAGACAGGTAAAAACACTTTTACAGCTTGATTGCCATTGAACTCTTGTTGTGCAAACATGAATGATTTCTTTCTTTGGTTTTTCTAGATATTCAATTTGATGTATAAATTTCCCTTTTAATACAGCTGATGCAATGGTTTCTAGTGGACTCTCTGCCCTTGGATATGAGTATATTAATTTAGGTAACTTTTCTTTCTTTCTTTCTTACCTGAGAAATGATTAAAAATATTATATATACAAGTAATCATTTTCGTTTTCTTTATTTTGATTTGTTTCTCAATAGATGATTGTTGGGCTGAAATGAATAGGGACTCTGAGGTATGATATTCTGAAAACTATGAAGTTTAATAGTAACGTTCATGAATCTAAGAGAGAGTGTTTATTGTAGTGTTCTTGTTTTGCTAAGTCGATATCTACTTCCCCTCATAATCTTGTCATGGGATCTAGTGTCTGTCTTATTCTTTGTCATTTATAATTCTTAAAGAAGGATTCACCAAGTGTCTAAGCTAATTTGCAATTAAAAATCTTGAGATTTCTGAATCTATTATTTGTCTTGTTGCTAAATTTCTCTGTCAAATTAATGTTTCATAAATAAATATTATGACACACATAAAGTCTATTTCAGATAGCGTTAGTTTAAGGATACAGCTCTTTTGGTGGTGTCATACACACAAACACACACACACACACACACATACACACACATATATATACAAGTTGGATTGATCCTTTGTCCTACATTTTCTTGTATGCAGGGGAACCTAGTACCAAAAGCTTCCATCTTTCCTCATGGTATGAAGGCTCTTGCGGATTATGTCCACAGCAAAGGGCTAAAGATTGGGATTTATGCTGATGCCGGGTACTTCTAATATTCCATTTTTTTATCGTTAACCAAAGATCAAACGTGACTTATTTTATAAACCAAGTGCCATTAGCCTAGCTGCCTAACGTGACTTATTTATCTTAATGGACTGGCTGAAGGTGTAAATCAACTGGTAATTGGTTTCTTTTCAGGACAATGACTTGTGCTAAGACAATGCCAGGGTCTCTTGGTCATGAAGAACAGGATGCCAAAACCTTCGCTTCTTGGGTACCTATTTTGAATACACAGATGCACTGATTTTTCTATGAACACGGCACATCCTTATTGAAAATGAGAGTGAAATAAACATCTTAGTAATGTGTGTTGTTAAACATGTTGATTGCACTATTGGCTTAAGCACTCTAGATAGATATAGCATCTTTACTCTTGCAATTTATGAAATCTTTTTCTTGGAATTGATTCTTAATTTCTCCCTTTTACACCCTTGATGATTGTGTTTTTCGTTTAGGGAATTGATTATCTGAAATACGATAACTGTCACAACAGGGGAGTGAGTCCGCAAGAAAGGTACTAACTAATTCAAAATGACTCTAAAATATCATAATCAAAAACTATTTCTTGGCCAAGTTTTGTTGATTTACGTGTATATATATATATATATATATATATATATATAT
>JANKKB010002005.1:1025-11584 GCA_026225775.1 Bursera palmeri
TGACAACTTGGTTTCTCGTTGCTTTGATCCCATGCAGTTCGTGATCACTCCCAACGTGTGTGCGGGCATTGAAACTTTGCAGGATTGGGTTCAGCGTGTTGGTAAGTCAACCCAGCTTGATACGGGTTGTAAGCCTGATCTTACCGATCTTACTTATTGTGATGGTTGCGTGAATGCTGGGTTCAGTGTTCAGGCTCAGTTGATTAATATTGATGGTAATAGAANGTCATGCTACTGATTGCTTTTACTTCACAATTCTCTATGCTGCTGGGATTGTTAACAAGTTTGGTCCTGTGAGTGAGGGTGCTTTGACGTGTATTTTTGGGTTGTCGCTGAAGTCTCAAGTGGGTTCTACAAATAAGCGGCATTCAGCKCTTGTGTTTGGGTTGACTGGAGCTGGGGTTGCAATCTTTGTCATGTCTGTTCTGTTGGGTTTGTATTTTTGGTGGGATAAGAAGTTGAGGAAACGAATTTACGGGTACAGTTTCGATTCTGGTTCTAGTTTAGAACAAGGGTCTAGGACGAAATTGAGGCCAAATACTGGTTCAATTTGGTTCAAGATTCAGGATCTTGAGAAAGCCACTGATAACTTTTCACAAAGAAATTTTATAGGGAGAGGTGGTTTTGGGGTTGTTTACAGAGGGGAACTTCAAGATGGGACTGTAGTTGCTGTTAAAGAGATAATTGAGTCAGATTTTCAAGGTGATGCAGAGTTTTGTAATGAGGTTGAGATTATTAGCAACTTGAAACACAGAAATCTTGTGCCTCTAAGAGGTTCTTGTGTGGTCGATCGGGATAGTGAGAGTTATGGTGAGAGAGGGAATCAGAGATATCTTGTTTATGATTACATGCCTAATGGAAATCTAGATGACCATTTATTCCCTGCTATTAATGGTGGAAGTGGAAGGGTGAAGAAGCCATTGACTTGGCCTCAGAGGAAGAGTATAATATTGGATGTTGCGAAGGGACTAGCTTATTTGCACTATGGGGTGAAGCCTGCCATTTATCATAGAGACATCAAGGCCACAAATATACTACTAGATGCAGATATGAGAGCAAGAGTGGCGGATTTTGGACTTGCTAAGCAAAGCAGAGAAGGGCAGTCTCATCTTACTACTAGAGTGGCAGGAACTCATGGGTACTTAGCCCCTGAGTATGCTCTTTATGGGCAGTTGACTGAGAAGAGTGATGTTTATAGCTTTGGGGTGGTTGTTTTGGAGATAATGTGTGGGAGAAAAGCTCTTGATTTGTCTTCATCAGAATCTCCACGTGCATGTTTGATTACGGATTGGGCATGGTCATTATTGAAAGCTGGAAAAGTAGAGGAGGCTTTGGATGCATCTTTATTGAGAGAGGAGGATTCTGTCAGTTCAAATCCGAAGGCCATAATGGAGAGATTTATGCTGGTAGGAGTATTGTGTGCCCATGTAATGGTGGCTTTGAGGCCTACCATTTCTGAGGCTTTAAAAATGTTGGAAGGAGACATTGAAGTTCCACCAATCCCTGATCGGCCGATGCCTCTTGGGCATCCTTCATTCTATGGTGATGGCAATACTTTCAGCATCTCACCAGCATTGAGTGGACCAAAATTGCGTAATGGAGACATGCTCAGGTAATAAAGAAAAATCATAGCTTTGTATAGATTGTACTGTACAAAAGGATGTTGAGGCATAAACATTGTTCATGAAAGACCCCCTTGAGTTGATTCAGTGATGATTGTTCAGCCAATGGATTGGTTGAGGGTCTTTAACAAGGAATATGCATTTTGGTTGCTACTGGTAGAGTATTGCTAATGGACCTCAATTTAAGAGGTCTGAGTATAAGCGAGCATTTGTTCAATAGCGTTTAGTTTTGTGTTATGAAGCTACAATGCTACAATGGCCTTACTGTAAGGAAAGTGAGGGTGAGGCCTCACTAGTGCAAGTGAAGTATACAGGAGACAAGCATTAAACTTGGTATTTTTGGACAAGATGGTGAGAAAGAGAAGTGACTTCATGACTGTGTAAACAAACATTCTAATTGAAGGATTCTTATCTTTTCTTTCATCTTTGGCAAACAAATGGACTACATAAGATATCTCTGCGGAAAAAGGGTCAGAGGAATCAATTTTGTATACTTTTATGCATATAAATGTAAATATTTTGAGATTTTCTTTTCTCTTGAATGAAACTAGCTTCGCTGCTTAAGTTGTTTTCTGTTTTAGAATTAGATTTACATATCAATTTATGCTTGTTTTGAACTTGCAACCCTGATGAGTAAGTACTCACAGGTCTACTGGACAGATTTATGCTTTCAAGTGGGATTTCACTACTTCAAAGGTTTGAAACAATTTGTTTCGATTACATTTACTGATGTTATAGACTATAGAGCTAATAGTTTTGGAGAGAAATGAAATCATAGAAAATTTTTTTGTAACTTAAATGCCAGCAGAAGCTTGTTATTATAACAAAGGATTCATTGTTTCTGTAGTCCAATGATAAGATTATTAGTTATTTGTTAATATATATATTTCTTCCTTCCACCAATATTTTGAAAGCCTGCTTTTGGTGTTTGTATTAGGCACCAGGTTCTCTCTCTCCATCTCCCTGTTTACCAGATATCCTAGCAATGAATTCTTCTGTTGTTGTTTATTTGGTAGAAAGATGACAGCATATGGTAATAAAACTTTAATATTTAGATGGATATAGAAAGAAAACAAGTAGATGGAAAACCAGCTTAGTACTTTTTTGAAGTAATAAGTTGCTGCATTAGACTATATAGGTCAACAGATAGCTATTAGTAAAGTGTGAGTGTTTAATATATTTTAAAATTTTTCCCAGTAATGCTAAAATCCTTGCACTAGTTTCCTCGCTTTCATCTTACTTTATGGTTACTACTTCTGAACCATCTACATGCATTATATAGGGTCTATCCTTACTTCCTTTCAGGAAGGTTTGTTCTCACCAATTCTGTTATTTTCATTTTCTGTTGTCTGGTCTGAGCAACTTCAGTCCAAGCTAAACAGCTGAAGTTTCCAGGCTTTCTCAATTTTCACCTCGAGGTCATTGCATCTCTTCTACTCACTCAAATTCAATGGTGTCCATATCTTATGGAGCTAAACATGAAAACTGAAAGTAATTTTAATGGAGACAATTAATTTTTGCTTCTGGTTTTTGGAAGGAAAGTGAACTGCTACAGGAGATTTAGGCCACAATCGAGGCACTATAAGCTCTTGGTTTGAGGTTTTACTAGGTATGACAGGGTCTGCGGGACTGAAACAAAAGCTTTGTCCCATAGCACGCCACATGAGCCTGGACTTCATTTGAAACTAGATCTAAGAAAGACATGAACTGAGCTCCTTAAGCTATTGGTACTTCAAGATTGTTATTGGTAACTGTTCAATGGAGACTAGGTGGCATGGATTGTTTCTAGAGAGTTCCAGTGTCACTAAGTAATTTGGACATAGTGATTCTGAATGTTGCCAAAATGTTGTGGCTGAGATAAAAAACTTGAAGGAACTTGAACTGATCAATCTCCAGCGGAGTAATGGGGGTTTGGGTGGTTGTTTCTCAGGAATACTAGTGCTTGAAGGGTTTAATATTTTGTAGACTATTTGCATAATTTGGCCTGACAAAGAGAAGGCCGGTCTAGATTGCTTCTGTCCACATGGTTTTGGGCCTGTTCTGGTACCATGCCAGCAATTTCCAAGTTTTTCCATGAAAAGATTTCTTGAAATGAATTTGTCTGACAAATCCACAAATACTCCAAAAACTTTGTATCAACCAGAAGTGCAGTGAGTGATTTGATCGAGTGTTTAAGTCCATAACCATAAACTTCTTATGTATTGCCAGCTAGGCACGCACTTGCCACAATTTTGGTCTTGATTAATTGACAAGATTGAATGGCCAATTCTCTTCCAGGCCCTCCATTCGATTTTTTCCAGGAACGTCCCAGGTTTGAACCATCAAAACCAGAAACAGACTGCTACAAAATCCATCTGGGACTACTTGTTTTCATCATCTGCCGACTGCCATTGTTTAGATTTTTGTTAGAAAGCGAGAGGTGAGATAGAGATTCCAGGCCAAGTATGTCAGACTAAATGTCTCTGTAGCTGCTTACTAGCCAGTTAACCATCAGTGATCTGCAATATTGAAGATTTTCTCACAAGCTACCTGTATTACTTAGTGTTCATTTTGAAGGTGTAAAGTGTGGTGAAATTAACTGCCAAAAGTTCACCTTCCGATAAGTTTGGTAGAAATATTTGGTAAAATTCATTAGAGATGGTGACACAGAGACCAGTTTGGTATCTCTCATCGGTTCAAAGTTGAAATAGCCCAACAGGCAGCCTCTTGATAATGTGGCAATTAATTTGTTAACGAAATATAAATTATGAGATCATGTGATAAGTGATACAATTATAGCAAATTAGCAGCCACATCTTTGTGAAACAAAGCTGGATTGTACCATTACTTGTTTCATATTACAATGCAACCCTATTAACCAAAGTGAGAAGTACAAATTATTAAGATACTTAGTTTTTATGGATTCTCAAATGATTTTCTACTGGGGTAATATCTTTGTATTGGACTGACAGCAGTTTGGTGCAAGGCAGACTTCAAGGTCTGTTCCGTCTTGTGGTTCTCAGGCTTTCGCTTTCCATTGGGTTGTTTGTTTCATATTCGCGAGAATATCATCAATTTCCAACTTTTCCAAATGTTTCGTGCTGTTCACATTTCATGGTTTCTCAAATTCGGTATAGTCACTGTTAAAGGTCTCAAATTCGGCATAATCACTGTTAAAGGACAAGCTTATTATTACTATTGAACTCTAATTTGACAGTTTAAACTTTCTGATTAAGTGGTAACTCACGGAACCTCTATGTGTGTGTCCATAAAGTTACCGAGACTATGTTTTATCTCTCTACATAGGGATCAAGCTTAGCCTAATATGGTAATCAAACTTTTAAATTGCGGGGGAACTTAAAAGTCACATCATAAGTGCTTCTTCCTTTTTGTTTTTGCTGGGAAAATGGGAGTTTGTTTATAGAAATTTTCGACTTGTCATAAGATGATTTTGTCTACTGTTAAAATATTCTTTCCTTTTTTAAGTATGTTGCAGGAATTTTTAGCATACACAATATTAAATAGTATCCTCATCATTTGCTAGAAAATTTTCTTCATCACAGTGAATGACTTATTTGGAGCAATGATGTTGGAACATTGTAAAGTCAGATAACACACAATTGAACCAAATTGGTTCTTCTTATTCTCCTTGTATTTGACTTCTTAAACTACATGCTGCACTAGCTACTCAAGAATGACCTTCAATTTTGTCTGATAAATTTTTTAATTTCTTTGGAGGAACCGAGTACCGGATCCAACAAAACTCTAACCGTTGTTTCACCATCCGACATTAGACCATGCAAACGTTTGACATGTTCTTAAGGAATTAAAAGCATCTACTTGATATTTTGATGTAACTTGATGAGAAATCCAATTGCAAGCTTGACGTTCTCTATGTCCTCTTGTAAATCATGGCTTTCTTTTTCTAGCATAGAAATTGAAGTCAGGATCATCAACTGCAAAGTGAATTCACTTGCTACATTAGCATTTATGAATTCAGGTTTGACACTGAAAATATCATTTGAAGAATCTGTGTATCTAACTGAAAAAGTGGAGTGATCCATACTCTGTGTAATCATCTAATGTAAGATTCTTTAAGGCTCAAAATATACCGTATTCAGACTAGAAAAATAAAGGGTCTATCCCATCATCGTTCACAAAGCCATTTGATAAGCAAAATGAAATGAGAAACTCACATCCTTGAACATTTTTTGTATATTGTTTCTGAAACCAAACTTTCGGTCATATGATTTGAGGTTGCTTGTCTTTTCTCTTCATCGTGACTCAACCCGAGAACTACTGAAATAATATACGGGTTCACCCTGATAATCTCTGAAAGATTTTGTGGCCCATTTAGGAAATTTTACATCGAGTACACTTTACACTTCTCACATTAAATATCGGTAAGAATTGTGAAGAAACTACTACTGACCTCTGAAGCAGAGTAGAGTTCTGAATGTGAAAATTACAGAAGTATTCAAATCCATTGTTAATCCATACTTAAAGCGATAGAAAACTTTAGCCTGCTAAGATTTCTTAGCCTATGTAAGGGGCACAATATCCCACTTATCGAACCAATAATGAATCCAAAAGCTGTTCCAGCAATGAGTCCGTGAATAAGCTCCTTGTTTGAGGATTCGCCAGGCGAAGGACTGCTAGTCCTTGGTGTAGTGCTGCTGATAGGTCCAGAGAGATAGTTAACAGGTAAAGAGATCTCTTCAAGTGATGTCGCCAAGTAAATGTCTTCAGGAAGTGACCCTGAGATGTTGTTGAAACCCGCCCTAAAAGTTTTCAGTATTAAGCAATTTCCTACTCCAGGAGGAACCTGACCACTAAAATCATTTCTGGAGAAATCCAGGAAACTGACAAAGCAGAAAGAGCCTATCCAGGCAGAGGAAGGAATAGANTCCTGTGAAACTATTGTTGCTGACCTTAAAACTCTCCAAATTTCGAGCTAGCTGAAAGAATGATGGTGGGATCATCACATGGAAGTGATTGCTGGATAAATCTACCAACTTGATGTATTTGGATGACAAAGATGGTCGAAATTCACCCTGAAGGGAATTATAGCTCAATTCAATAGTTTCCAGTAGAAGTACTGAAAGGAACTAACAGGAAGAGTACCAGAGAGGTGATTGTGTGACAAATTGAGGTGAGAGAGATGTGTCAGATTCCCAATAGAAGGGGAGACGGTGCCTCGAAGGCCTTTCCAGGGTATCCGTAGACGTGTAACACCATAATTTGCATCACAATCGATCCCTTCCCACAGGCAGCAGTCAGATGAGGAAGACCAATTCAATGAAACAGAATGTAAGTCCAGGTTGATAGACAAGAGAGCTTCCCTATCTACTTGGTTGCAGGCCTGGCAAAGAGAGGCAAACGAGGACAGAAGTAGTACTACTAACACAAGATCCAAAACAAAATTGATCATAATTCCTGTTTGATGTCACAAGCTGCAGCTNAGCTTTCTTAATTTGCGTTATGAGGGTACGAAGTGCACCATTTGCAGTACCATTCCTTGTAGTAGACACTGCAGATTGCATCAGAAAGTATATGCAGAATCAACTTAAAATAATAGTAACCCTGGATTTTTTGTATAAGCAACTTATGGTTCTGGACTTTTTCTAAGAAGNGTAATTGAACTTGATTATGTCAAACTCTAAGCTTCATAACTGCTATGCAATATTTTATGTTTTTTATGCTTGTTCATTTCCTTGTTGAGAAAGTAAAAGATTTTTGTTTTACTTTGTCAAAATGGTTTGATTTGAACTTTGATACATATTAAAATAAATTAAAGTTGATGATCTTGAAACCTTGGTACTTGGTAACTCTTTTGAATATGAGAGTTCGAATATATTGATCACAGTTAGGTGGATAGAGACTTGGAGTGAGTATTATATTTATATTGAAATAGTGTTGATCAACTAATCAATGAAGATGACACTAAAAATTATTCAAGAGAGATAGATATTAATTTATGAATGAGATTGAGGACTTTTATTTAAGGGTCTTTTGGGTATTAGAATGGGTGTTCAAAGTAAAAACTTATTTTATATTTTTGGTAAAAGTGAAATTGTTTATACCCAAAAAATTTTCTATACACGCCCATTTACTTAATAAATGGCTTAAAAAAAATTTAAAATGTTCAACTTTACTCTTTAGTCCCACCTAGCGATGGCAAAAGCCCGGGCCAGACCGGGCCTAACCTTTTTTGGGTAGGCTTGGCAGGCCTATGGGCTAGGCCAGGCCAGGCCAAAATAGTATCAGGCCAGGCTGGGCCAAGCCTTAAAAAGAAATTGAAGGCCTAGGCCTGACCCAAGGCCTATACTATTTGGATTAAGCCTACCAAGCCTATCGCTGTTCACAATTTTAAAAATTTTTAATTAATTTTTTAATTTATAAATATAAATAAAAAATTTAATTGATATAGTATCAGGCCGGGCCAGACTCAGGTTTAGGCTTCAGCTTAATCCCGGGCTTAGGCCAAGCCTTTACTGTAGCATGCAGGCCAGGCCAGACCGAGCTTGGAGCCTGGCCTACCTTAGTCCCGGGCTTAGGCCAGGCCTTTACTGTAGCATGAAGGCCAGGCCAGGCCAGCCCAAGCTCTGCCTGGCCCATTGCCATCTCTAGTCCGACCATAATACCAAGACTAATCTTTATTAAAATAAATTTTATCAAACAAAAGAAGACATTGATCATGAAAACAAAAGAAGACTTTGACAAAAAAAAAAAAAAAGTGGGTATATAGAGTAAACAATTGCGTGCAAATAGTGCCACCTTTGTGGTGATGGGTGTTTAGAGAAAAAGGGTGTTCAAAACATTAATATGGATGCGAATAGCCTCAGCCAAAATAAAAATATTCGATAAATCTGCATAATGATTCTCTACTTAATAATATTACCACTAAATTTATCCCAAGAATTACTATTTTCTCTTAAGTGGATGAACTACTTTTTTGTTTTTTGTTTTACGGGTGTTCGTTCATTTAAAATCGATCATTTTGTCAAATCCAATCCAATTATAAATGGGATTATTAAATTTTTAATCCAAACCAATCCACACTTGAAATAAAATTCCATCTAATCTGATCTAATATATGAAAAATAAAATCCAATCTAATCCAACTTGAAATATATTAAAATCCAATTTAAACTAATCTAATCCCATAATATTTCATAATTCATGCCATATATATCAAAAAAAGTTATACATATTACGTAAAATTTGACAAGAAAAAGATAGATTGAAAAATAAGATAAGAGATAGTAGGTAGATAATGAATGTCTAGTTAAAAAGATAAAATATCTTTTTTAAAAAAAAATTAGATTTGATTGAATCGATTTTATTGGATTTCCTAATCGAAATCCATCATTCGTTCCAATTAAATTGGATTAGAAAAATGAATCCAACTCAATCAAGTAACCCAAACCAATCAAACTTGGATTGGATTTGACTGGATTTTGAACATCTTATTGGTACTTTTGATTTTCTTGATAAATTATAAAAAAACTGGTATATAGAATGTAATATGTTTTTAAGTGAATTAATTTTTATAAAAATTTTAAAATTATAGTTTTACCCTCACTTAAATAAATGGTAAACGGTGGGGACTACTGGCTTCATTAGTGGGGTTGAATAGAACTCCTCTTTTATTAATATTTCTAGAGATCTCTAAATCTAATTACTTTCAACGTGGACCATTTATTAGTTTTAATAATTTAAACTCAATACAATACAAGTTTACATAAATATATGTCAATATATAACCAAATAAACCAAAATCAAAGAGGTAGGTCAATTTTGTTTACTTGGGTTATTAATATAATAAATCTAATAAATTTTCTATATTTAATAAAAAATATCTTTTGAATTTCAAGTGGGCCCGAATAAAGGAAATTAAACCCAACTCAACCCATAAAAATTTAGTATTGCAACAATATAGCCAAATAACTCAAACTAAATTATTAACCCAAACCAATCCTCATATTTCAGTTCGGATTGGTTTAGGTTTTTGGGTTTGGAATAATTAGGACACCTCTAGCACCCATGTCTTTAAATAGAGTGATGTTAATTGAGTCTCACTTATCAATAAAATCATCTCACTTCTCTTTATGAGAGGATAAAATTATCATTTAGGTTTTCTAGATTTTTTTTTTCATGAAACTTGAATAAGTATATATAGATATATATATTAAATTGAAATTTCTGGAAACAAAATTTTCACACATACTTCTCTTATCAATGTTATTTAGACTATTGTTTTCATTTGAAATATTAGAATTATTTTCAAATTAATATTGTGAGAAATTAATATTAAATAATTTAAATATTAAAAATTCATAAATTTAATCATTTTTCATAAAATTTTAAAAATTTAATAAATTATATTACAAGTTTGATTAATTTAAATATGTTTAGTTGTATTATAAGCTATTTTTTATTACCATAATTTTTTTTAATAAAAAAACCAACATGTAATAAATTAAAAACATAGATTCTAATGTTTAAAAGATATAATATTACGGTATATAAAATCGATGATAAATGAATGTTATAAGTTTCTTTTAGAAAATAAGCATTGAGAAAAAATATTTAAATATTTGTATTAATATATATTTAGATGAAATTTTTTTTTTGACAATAAGTAAAAAAAAATCTAAAATAACTAAATCACTTAAGTTCAGTTACAATTTGACTTCAAATGTAAGAACAAACCAAATTTAACTTTTTATTAATCATAAAATTATTGAAAATGCTTTGACAAATTTCAGAGATTTGATGAAAGACAGTGATTTTGCCACTCCCTGGAACCCTTTATTCAGGAATCCTAGGGAAGAATTAATAAATAAAATAAAATAAATCAAAGAAAACGTTTTAATCAAAACATTTAAACATAACATAAACTTTTACACAATTTTCAATAAATAAATGCAACTCACTCTACCCAAACATAACCCA
>JANKKB010002007.1:0-11437 GCA_026225775.1 Bursera palmeri
TACCTAATAGGTTGACAATTTGTTCAATAAATCAACACTTAGGATGTAAGAAAATTAAGAATTGGTTATCTGTTAAAAAACAATTACGCGTTGACTAAAACTCAAAATATCCTCTAAAATATAATTATTTAGTTATAGTCTCATGAGATAAAAATCATATTTTTCAAAACTATATATTATCGAATTCAAACACTATTATTAAAAGCCGTTCTTTCTTATAATTTACAGAGAATTAATTACGCAAAAAGCACTTCTTCAATTTAAATATGTTTTTTCTCTATTTTAATTATCTAAAAGTGTTTTCAATAATGTTAAAAGTGTTTTGGCACAAAAATATTTTTAATGACTCGATGACTAAACTCCAAGAACTTAAAAATTATGTGAGTTTAATTTGTTACCTTTTTTTAAAAAACAAAAACATGACTCAATATAAATGTAGGATCATGCACTTGCAACCGTTCCAACTACTTAAAATAATTAGTCATAACATTTTTTTTTTGTTTTTTACATACTTGATAGTAGTCTTAAATTTATATGTACAATAAATCAGCAATTGTAACATCACAAATTGGCTAGTCATGTACTATATGTGGTCCTTCATAAGACCTACTCAATTGGACCGAGTCAAAAGTTAATTATTGATCCCTATAAAAACATTAAACAATCTCCTTATTCTTCTTTAATTTAAAGATTCGTAAAAATAATCAAATTTAGGGTTGCATTTAAAAATAATTAAAATTTTAAAAGTTTTAATAATTTAGTCAAAATCGTTGACCCAGTAGATAGTTCACCTGTGATGGGCTAATAAGTTATTGCCTTTAGCTAGTCTGTTAGCCCATAATGGGTCAATTGGTCAACTAACCAACTATATTTGTTGGATAAATCAAATAAAATTTTACACTTATTATTTTTTAATTCAGTAATAATATAAAAATAACCAACTTAAGGGATTGAATTAAAAAATGATAAAAATTTTGTTTTATAACTAAACCGTTGGTCTAGAAGTCCGTAAATATTAATCTATTGACTAGTTAGCTCGGTACATGCCAACAAGCTAACCAACAGTAATGGATCGTTGGTCCGTGACAGGGTTAACAGGTCAAACAACCAATATCTACATGCTCAAGGACCAAAGGGCCAATTATTTGATTAAATAAATCAAATTTTTAACTTTTTAATTATTTTTTTTAATTCAACCTTTTAAGTTTGGTTATTTTTACAAATTCCTTTGATTAAGTTAACCCCTTAGATTTGATTATTTATACAAATTTTCTTCCAATTTTATAATTTTTTAATGATTTGGTTCCAAATTGAAAATGCTCAGGATTGGTTTGTTGGTTTTGGATACATACTCACTTTTTTATATGAGGATGATAATGGGTTGAATTCATTATTGTTTATACATATCTAGATCTAGACTTTAAGATTAATTAATTAAGACCTAAACCAATCACTTCTCCAACTTCAATAAACCTTTTTAGTTTTATTTAAAACAATCCCAAAAGTAGTTGAGTATATCCTAAGGACATAGTTGTAAATAATATATAATGTAGTGACTAAATTTTTTTAATTTCCAGTCTTAAATAAGTTTTTATATTACAAAGAAATGAATAAATAATATAATAAATAATTTGATAATTTTTCATTTTAATATTGAATTTTGTTATATTACTTTGTTATATATTTGGAATTAAATTAATGGAAAGCTAAATCACCTTTTAAAAAAAATTATCCTGAATCGTGATAAAAAAAAAATACTTTCCTGCGATGCCACACATGGAATCTCACACCTTTCACCTAACCGACCATCGACACCATTTACACAAAATAACCCCAAAGATAGATCTATTTACAAAACTACCACTCTTCGTACAATTGAGCTCCAGTCTCCATGACTATCGGGAAAATACGAAGGCGGAAGTAAGAAAACGAAAACAGATTTGGACGCCTGCGTTGCGTGCTGCAGCCGACTCCCTCACCTCACCTCGCCTCACTTGCTCGCTTCTCCCTTCGCATATTTCCTTCCCTTTCTCGGGAAATTTCCTGATGAGTTAACGAACACATACACATCTCTCATCTTCTGCTCTGCTGTTTTCTCGCCCTCTCTGTTGATAGAAAGTAAGTTAAATCAAGCATTTCAAGTGTCTACTAGTGTTTTCTTTCGTTTTTCCAGAAAAAAATTAAGTCTCGGTTTTCAAATGTCTGAGGAGATGATTTTCCTTCGGTTTTCTTAGCAGCCAAACGGAGCAAATGTCTTTGCTTACTTTACTTTATTTTGACTTTTTTTTTTTCCACTTTCTTGGAAATTTCGTTGTTACTTTTTGTCTTTGTTTTGATTGATTCTGTTGTTGAACTCACTTTTATCGTCTACTCTGTTGCGTTCTCACTCTTCTCTGTTGATGCAAGCGTTTGAAGAAGAGATTAAATCAGACGTTTTGAAATGTGTGAGAAGAAAATTTTCCTTCAGTTTTCTTAGTTACTTTATTTGATTTTTCTGGCTTTCTTGGAAACTTTAATTTTATTTTGGTGTGGTTGGTTGATGTCTTTGCTTGCTTTACTTTGTTTGATTTTCCTTCTCTTTCTTGGTAACTTTTATTTTTATTTTGATGTGTCTTGATTGATAACAACAGCGCTTAGGAAAAGAAATTAAACTAAGCGTTTTAAGTGTGTGAATTTAATTTTTTTTAATTTTTAATTTTGCTTTGTTAAGCCTTCGTTTTCAAATGTTGAGAAATAAATTTTTCCTTTGGTTTTCGTAGCAAGCAAACAGAGAAAATATCTTTGCCTGCTTTACTTTATTTGATTTTTTCTCTTTTTGCTTTCTTGGCAACTTTGTTTTTATTTTGTGTGTTTGATGCTGTTTTTATAGAGACTTATCTTCTACTCTGTTGTATTCTCACTCTTTGTCAACACAAATCTTTGGAAAAGAAAGTAAATCAAGCGTTGTTCTTCGTTCTACTTTTATTTTTATTATTATTTTTGATTAATTAAGTCTCGGTTTTCAAATGTACGAGTGGAAAATTTTCCTTCAGTTTCTTAGAAACTATACAACGTAAACGTCTCTGCTTGCTTTGCTTTATTTGATTTTCCAACAGCTTTGTTGTGATTTTTGTGTGCTTAATTTGGTTACGTTGTTGTACTATGTTAACCGGATGTAAAATCCCATGTAAGATTTATTATATCGTTTGGGTCTATATAGATGAGGAATAAAGGAGACGAGGAATTTTATAATAGGCTTTCAAGGAAGGACCTTCAATATTTGTGCAAGAAGTATGGCTTGCCTGCTAACAAGTCGAGTTCGGAAATGGCTAAATCTGTCACCTCTTACTTTGAGGTAATTTTCTGAGCAGTTTATCTTATTTATATATTTTTGAGAAAAACATAAATGTATGTTGAGCTCACTGTCTTAACTATACCGAGTGAGTGGGGGCTAATTGTTTCTCTATTCTCTCACATGAAGTTTTCTAAATCTAATTTCCTGCCGTTGGTGTGCTTTTTATTTAATTGTTTGCATAAAAAATTTTACCCTAAAGATGAGCAGTTTGAACATCTTTTTTCTATGCCAAAGTATACCCAAGATCTTGATTTTTACAAATTTGCAGAAGAATTCGAGTTCGGTATCCTCTGGAAAAAGGTTGGTTGGGATTCAAGAGGTTTCAGATCCTACATTTGCCGTACCAGGACTGGAGCCTGGAGCACCATTTAATTCCTTAGAGGATCCCAGAGAAGGTGTGAACCATCTGTAAATTTTGTGTAACATAGTATTTGTGGTTTGATTGTTGATTTCTACTATGATTTATGTCAAATTGTCTAAAAGATAAAATATTGGTTCTTTTGCAGAGGGCCATGGATTGAACTCCTGTTTTGGAGAGGAGGACAATGGAAGGAAATATTCTCAAAGTGGTAATAAATTGGGTCACTGCATGGGGGATAAAACTTATGACGAGGTTTGATTCTCTTCGTGGACCTCTATGTTCCTGTGCATTAAAGTTTTTAAACAAAAAGTTTATTGACTTAAGACAGAGCTGCATAGTCCATGCCTGCTTCCTTTTTCTTTTTTAACCTACTGCAGAGATGGCCAGTGGTTCCTGTTGTTTGCTGGCTTTAATTCCCAAATCGATGTGCTTTAGCTGCTGCATTGTGTGAGGAAATGTGTCTCTTCTTTTATTATTTTTTTGTTTCAGAAGCTAGAAAAGCTGCTTCTTTTCCCAAGTTCTACATGGTGGAGCTTTACTTGATATAATCTTTCCATGGTTTATAAGACAACCTTTTTTAACCTGTTAAGAAAGATGGCAAATAACTTGGACTCTTAGTGCCTAGATTCTCGTCAATTTTAAAAAGAAAATGCCATCTAGCCATTCCTGTGTTTGAAGTTCTATAATCTAGTATTCATCAAACATCGTATGTATGCTACAGGAAGGCCTTGATCACTCCACGTGCTGTTTCCCGGAAACATCCAACTACCAGGAGTCACCAACAAAAATCTTGTGCAAGAATTATTCAGATATTGCAAGAGATGGCAGGGAAGAGGACGTGTGCCCGATTCAACATACAGATATAAACTCCGGTTCAGGCCATAAAGAAAATGTTTTGCCCTCTATGAGAACTTCTAAAGCAGATTCATTCATATCTTTTGAGTTCTATGCCCATTCAGAAGATGGGATTAACCTTTGTGTTGATTTGAATTCTAGCCCATCAGACTGGATTAAAGAGTTAAAAAGTAAAGTTAACATTTGTGAGAACATATGTCATAACAAGTCTCCCAGTTTTCATCAGGAGCTTGGGCGCTTTGGAGAGTGTAATAAGGAGAATAAAAGTTCCTTTCTATGGAATATAGATGGCAATCAAGTCAAGGATGGGCATGTGGAATCAGGTTATTCCCCAAGTACATTCATGAAAGAAAATAAAAATGCAGTGATCAATCATCCTGATGGAGGTGATGGATCATTAACATCTATTGCTACGAAACCGTGCAGCATTTTTGATGTTGGGTCTGAGCATTTACAGGAGGATCAAGGACTTATGTCATCAGAACCTAATTCTGATGCACGTGATTGTACTCGTTCGAGTAGTGATGAAAATGGATGCACAGCAACATTCGATTCAGATGTTAATACTCCTGGGAAAAAGTTGTGTCCAGTTGTAAATATATCAGATTCTTCAATAAGTCTTGCCACATTGAAGCATCAGAATTCAATCCCTAGCAATGACATTTGTGAGTACTCAACCCTGAAGAACAGTTGCAGCCCTGCAAATTCTCAGGTGGTAATTGCTGGATACGTGACAGGTGGTTCTTCAGAGATACGGCCGATGGAAGCTGAGATTCAACAGAAAGATACGTCATGCAAACCTTGTAAAAATGGTGGACTCCTGGATTTGGTTGATCCAATTGACAATACAGAAACAGAGCAAAGTGCAATAGCCAATTCAAGTGAGCCAGATCCTGGCGTTGGCAGGAATCACTTGCCAACATCTTTTGAAGAATGGGTATTACCATATTATCTCTACTAACCTGCAAGAAAGCTACTACCATAACTGAATTTAGTATCAGTCTATTGCTGCAAACATTGATTCGATGAGTTAGACTGTACTAATTTAAATTTGATGATGTAGCATGATTCTGTTCAAAATGTTTGCATGCTTGTAATGCGGTTTTCTGTCACACTAACATTTGTTGAACTGATTTATGTACTTTTTGGTGATAAATTTTGGTTAGAGAACTATATTCGAATATGTTATGAAATGGTATTGTCGTCCATATTAAACGAGGCTAGTGTTTTATAAGCAGTCAGGTGACAGAGAACAAAGTTACAGAACTAATTGTTTGATTTTACCATTGGATTTGTATTATTTTATTGCAGAAATCGCATTTGGTGGCTTTAGAGTTATTTGGAGTAAGGATTGAAGAATTTTTGAGATGCTAATGATGAGAGTTTTTTTTTTTTTTTTTTTTTTTTAAATTTTTTTTTGGCAGGNTTTTTTTTTTTTTTTTTTTTTTTTTAAATTTTTTTTTGGCAGGATGTTGTATGGTTCTTATCATCCACCTTCGTTGTAACTCTATTCATATTTAATAAAGTCCTTCTCCTTTTTCATATCAGAGAAGAAAATAGAAATTGCAGTGGATGCACTATTATATGCATGTTGGAGTTATTTAGGATTTAAGTTTTCACAAACATACATAGCTTGGTATACCTTGTTTTTAGTTACTGGTGGTTATGGTTTTCTGAAATGAATAATGATGAAGATGAACATACTTGCTGGTTTCATGACCACCTTCTTTGTTATATTATCAATGTAATCTTAACCATCTATTAGCATTGATATTTTAACTTTGGAATGAATGATTCTTGGATATGGAAGTGAAATGTTTTTCATTATATGCTATCTAAGAGTTCTCATTACTGGACAGAATAGATTCTACTGTATTTCTTAAAGGAACTGCCTCTTCATATTTCCCAATGTCGTAGGATATCATTATGGGATCTGAAAAATAAATTTTGGTCATCCACACTTCTCTTTCATCTTTTACCTACAGTATTTTGTTGGAAAATTTATTTATCTCTGGCTCAATGCAACTTTTAAAGGATTAGTGTTCTTATATTGATCGCTTCCAGGAAATTGGTGGTTGAAATGGTGTAATTACTTCGATTTTCCATTTTTTGTTTCTATTTTCTACTTATTTTAAATTATTTTGAAGGGTAACTTCACGAATGTTGATGTTTGATAATTCTCTCTTATTTTGTGTGTACTTGATTATGATCAACATTAGTATGATATATACTGTAGGATACATCAGGGGACTGCTTCGGCAATTTGACTACGTTTTTAAAGGATGTTTTCTTGTTTAATTGGTTAATTTCATGTGTTGCAAATTTTCTCTTACAAACCTCTTAATTTGATTTATTTTCTGCCGATGCTCTTGATATGACATTTGCTGCCCCTGCTGCCTTGTTTGACAAACAGGGTGCAAAAAGAATTAGCAAGTCAGCCACTTTTTGTGCTGAGTTTTCAGTAATTATTACGAAATAATTTATTACGTGATCTGAAATCTTGCTGTTAAGATATTTAGATATGTATCAGATTCATGTGCAGCATATTGCATCAAACCACAATTATATATATGTTTTACTGTTTGCAGGGAAGGAAGAAACTCAGTGATGGAGGAGAGAGCTCAGTGTAATTTCTCTTCTGAGCAAAAATATATGCTTTAGTATTTTATGTTTGTGTGATCTAAGTTTATGTGTGTGTGTATTTCAGATGCTCACAAATAGACGATTTACTTGGGAAGCCCTGTTTAAAGCTTGATGACGTGGAATCTAATGAAATACATCACAAAAAGGGGCATAATTTGGAAATTGAGGATCAAAATCGCCATGGTAAACCTGATGCAAAGATTTTAAGAAGCACGAAGCGTTTTTCTGGGAAGGTCCTCCCCAGAAGGTCTACACGGCTGGTCCCTAAGGTTCTTTTTTGATTCTTCTCTATGCCATGCAGTTACTTATATGATGTGATTTATGTTGATCCTTTTAACTTTTGTGAGGAAGATTATAAAGATGTGATAAACATAGATTGTATGAAAGCCAGTAAACCATGCATGACTGCTATTTGATTTGTTATTGTGTGTGCGGGTTAAATAGTATTTTTAAAAACTTACATTTTACTTATCAATTGGACAGCACTCATTTATTTATCTTGTGAACAAAATTTGATAGCAAAAATGTAAAAGAAAGTATATAGACAAAATTCTAGAGTGGCATAAGCCTCTCAAGCTTTGTGATGAGAAAATCCTGGAATTAGTCTGAAGCTGCAGTAGAGCTTTTTGTTTTGGCTGTGAATTTTTTTTTTTTTTTTAAGAAGTTGGTGGTTTCTTACACAAATTGCATGATTTGGTGTAGTCTTTGGATCTAGACGTTAACTTAATGCCCAATGGGACTGGAAAACTGTTATATTTTAATCTTCCTTGACCACTTATGATTGTCTGTTTCTCTTATTTCTTTTCTTCTGTTGTGGACCTCTGGTTCACTTGATCTTTGATGTACTTTCTTTCATTAATATGATTTTATTCCGTTTCTTATAAAAAAAATAATGAAATAAAAAAGCCTTGGTTCAACTGTTTAGGTTAGGCACTTTCTTATCTTGCTTCTTTCTCTCTCCGTCTCTCTGGAATTTTATGGGAACATGACTGACAAAGTAATCCCGAACCTTTCCTTATCCCAGCTCTCCCTGCTGGTGATTTATCTTAGGGTTCTTGTGATTGTGATATGTGTTCCTTTGTTAATGCTCACATATTTGCTTGTATCTGCCTCAAATATGTCACTTTTAGGCAAAGCTCAGAATAACTAGAATTAAATTTCAAAGGTTTTAAATGTTTAAAAAAATGATCATGGAGTGAAACTTATTAGCCCCCGTTTATCTCCAATCGTTGGGTAAGTGTATACAAATGTCCTGCCTGGATGCGTGTTAAACGGTTGAGTTGTCACGAGCTGCTCACATTTGTGAGCTTGCACCATTTTTGAAGTCTAAAATTCATTATAGGAAAGATAAATGGTGGTCTGCGGAAACTCTCTCTCTCTCTCTCTCTTTTTGGGTGGATGAGTCAATACCTTCGCTTGCATCAGGCAGATGAATGAGACCTTTAATTTAAGTTTTTCTGTTGGCTTGAAGGATATTGCCTTTTTTATTTATTTTCTCTTTAGTTCGATATTTACTGGTTTGAGGAACTTCAGTTTTTAACTCTAAAATAGTTTTACTTGCAAAGATGTTATGCTTCTTCAAGAATTTTATCAGCTTCTGGTTAGCATGTTTCTCGTTGATTATTTTCCTTGTGATTCTCTTTCTAGGACATTTAAAAAAAAAAAAAAAAAAAATTCTTATTTATGTACATTCATATATTCAAAGTTGCCTTGAATTTATTTCTTATGCACTCTATGTGGCATAGATGATTAACCCATTTTTTCATATTCAAACAAGCAATATATGTATGCCGCAAACTTCTGCCTTCAAAATTTTTCTAAGCCACAATTTTTTCACCTTCCAGTGAGGTGATTGACTAGTGGGCTACATTKTATGACAATGTTTCATTATTTCGAAGCTGGAGTACAGATCAGAGTAAGTGGGAAACTTCTCTCCATCTCTCTTTTTAAATGCCATGGATGTTGTTTGAGGAGAATGAGACTAAGGTTTCTGCATTGTTTCACATTTTGAAGTTAATCTCCTGTTTGCCTAAAGTATTTGAATCAGTTTTTGTCAATACAGTGGGGAAAATATGTCTTTTTTTATTTAGTAAAATCTCAAGTTACTCAATAAGGTCTTGATCCTAAGTGGAAATACTTCAGGAATACATCCAAGTTTTATTGAACTCGTAATGAGATAAATGCAATTTCTTATATTTGATAAATATTGTATCCTCATTTGTGCTGCAACATTAAATTGATTCATTGTCAGTTGCATCAGAATTCTAGTTTTCTATCCTCTTTTTAATGATGTCATTATGTTGCAGGCTGCTATATTCTTTGAATAAAAATCATACTCAAACCTAATAAATTACAAGGTACGCATCAAGGTACTTAATGCCTTAAAATTTGAATCCTCTCACCGCTGTGACAAAGTGACCGTAATCTGGAGAAGATAAATGCATAAGTAGCTCTCTCGGTTCGGCATTGGAATTCTTAGAATCAAACTTTGTATTCTACATTCATCTGCATTTTGTTGTCTTCAATTCTTTCTTTTGTTGTGTATATTTTGACAGAGATATTGTGGCATTTGCCTCATTTTAAGTGAGTGTAAACAAACATAGTCATGAATTGAGTTGTCTAAAGCTTTAGGTGAGTATAGAGCATCGCTATACCTTTTGTCTAAACTTGAATGCATGAACCTTTAATGCAAAATGAGCTCAAATAACTCCCTTTATACGCTTTCGGATGTTCAAGCTTGTTTAAAGAACCAGGCTAGTTCTGATTCTCTCCTGACAATGATAGATATTAACACTTTGAATTGCATTTATGAAAGGGTAATCCAAACGTGAGGACACATGTTTACAGTTCAAAGACTGTCTAGTATTCCTCAAAGATTGTGTAGTTTTATTATAAAAATATTTGGTATTACATTCGAATACTTTTAATGAATAAATTACTTGTTTCGATAAATTTTCAGTTGTTGGATACTTAGAAGTATTAAACAGTCTTGTAGATTTTTAACATGAACAACTTAGGATACACATTAAGACTATTTTTTGAAATTAGATAAAGAAATGAAATAAACAAATTTTATGTGCACAACTTGAAAGTTATTAACCTTAAGTTTATGTAGATCAAATTTGAATATGAGATGACAATAAAAATCTAAATTTCTAATGCAATAAATTTGTCCAGTTAGTGTACAGTGATGCTATCGACAGATGTAGTTTTCCTTGGTGTGTTTTGTGTTTGTAGTCGGGGCATGCTACAATGTATCTATTGCCTTGCATATATCCATTTTCATTTTGCAAAAAAGTAGGAAAATGAGTATAAAACTTGGAAATGTGTATAAAAGTGAGAAGTAATGAGCGTTCCCAAGTTTTTGTAATATTTGTCACTTTTTTGCTCATTTTTCAAACTTTTATGCTCATTGTTCTCAATTTTTTACAAAATGAAATGGATATATGCAATTCAACGGATGGTAGCTTTTTCCATGTTTTGAATATCAAATATCACATCTTACTATTAAAAAAGGAGAAGAGCTGGAATTNTTTTTTATTATTATTAGGTTAATTTGATGGCGTAATCTCGTGTTCATTTCGTGTTTGATTTTAATGTTTAGAGTAAAAACGGGTTTTAGATCATTTAGTTTGTTTATCGATTCTTTCAAAAAATCATTAAAGATACTCTTATTAACTGATTTTATTCAGTCATTTGTTAATAAAAAAAGAAAACATGGCTTTAACAAAATTTATCGATTGAGATATCAAGTCATTTATTTTATAATTTTGTACTTTTCTTTTAACAAATGACTTAATGAAATCCGTTAATTGAATGTCTTTGATTACTTTGAAGAGGTTAAAAAAGAAATTATAAGTTTTTTGAAACTCAATTTTTGCTCACATTAAAGTAAAATAAGAGAGCACATGATAAACTCAATCTATTTATTATTACATTTGCCTGAGACGTTGGGGCTTTTGGATGGCAATCAAACTGATGGTCGTCATTGATGGTGTAATAAATCCACTATAAAATTTGGGTGCATGGCGGCACTTGCTTTTCTTCCCCAAAAAAAAGAGACCTCAGAAAAGAAGTGGGAAAAGTTTCCAAAAAGTGGGGAAAGCAACTTATGACAACCGAAGCATTGTAACCAGAGCGTAAAATTTGGCACCAAAACGTGATGTCTTTTCAAGTCAACTTCTTAAAAGAATAAGAAACCGAGTGTCTCGGTTTTGGCTATGATGCTTCGGGTGTCCAAGCGA
>JANKKB010002009.1:0-14326 GCA_026225775.1 Bursera palmeri
TTGGAAGCATTTGCCCACCGAATTTGACAAAGTGGTAAAGAGACAAGCTGTAGATAATTAAAGCACCTTTCCAAAACATTGAGGTACTTGTTGGAGGTACTTCCTTCTAAACATATTTCCACGATATGAATAGGACCTGTCTCTGCCTCTACCACTAAAATTTTGACTGGATGGTCGTTGGAAGTTTTGCTGATAGCTAACGTACTCATATTATTGAAAGATGTATTGAATTATGGTGACCTTTTAGCTATGTTAGCACTGGAACCAACATTATTGAAGGACCGAGCTGAATTATAATGCTCCAATCTTAACATAGCTCTGTAGCTGGAATTAAGCTTCTTGTAAGGTTATGTTATTAGACCTAGAGGTAAGATTGACTACCATAGGATCATATTCTGGTCCTAAGCCATCTAACACATGCAATAGAACATCTAATAGCATATAAGGTATCTGAATATTCTTTCATTTTAAGGAAAAATTCGAAGACACTTACTGAACCTTTCTTAGTTGTTTGCACCTGATGTTTGATATGCATGATCCTTGTTCGAGATTCAGTGTACAACAACTTCTCTAGAGTATTCCAAATCCCTCTCGATGTTGAGCATTGCACCACATAACCGAACATGGATTCAGTGATGGAAGATAAAAGTCAGCTTAGAATGAACTTGTCAACTCTCTTCCAAACAAGGTACTCTAGATTTATTGTGCTCACTGCGTTAGCTGTGTCTTCTGCAGTTTGAAGATCTAATCACAGAGAGGGACAACATTTGCTGCCCTCGATATAGCCTTCAAGATCAAAAACTCTAAGTGTAGGTAGGATCTAGGAATTCCAGTAGCCATAATTGTTCATACTAACTTGATTGAAGGAGAATGAAGTTTGGAAGAAGAAGGTTTGCATGTGAGATCAGCATGGAGGTCTCTGGATGTCTTGAGCTTCCAAGGCCTTCTATCAAAGGCTCTGATACCATTTTGACTGTAGTAAAGTAATGTGGATTTTTTATTCAATTAATTGTAAACAGTACAATCTAGCTTTATATATCAACTGGAAGGTAGCTTAACATAACATAATAACTGTTTAATTGAAATACACAATACCTAAACTACCCTTGACACATTTTACATTACAGCCCTCAACTTATTCTTGCTAACAACCCCAATAGCGATTTTAGGGCTATAAATACGTAATTAACGTGGCTTCACTGCAACTTCTAATTATTGGCTATTAACTGCATGCATGCTCACTCTCTTCACATCATATATACATCTTTAAATTAGAAATAATGGTCCAAATCTGTCCAATTTTCTCAAAGAAACTAACTGAGAAAGATGTTAGAAAAAGATTGTCCATGAAAACAAAGAGTCTTACATCTTTCCCTCGCTTTGAAGCAGGCCAGCACGCTCAAGATGTCACGGTAGAGGATGAGGAAGGGAATGAGTGGCTCTTTCGCCTGTCCATTCGGAGGGGATGGTATACAATACCTGTCCTTTCCGCTGGTTGGCTTCGATTTGTCAGGAGTAAGCAACTTGAGAGAGGTTATGAAGTACAGTTCTTGTAGGGACAAGATGAAGCAACCGGAGAAGTCAAGTTCAAGATTAAGCTGAAGAAACCGTATAGTGTACTTGATGTTGAGCTCGGTTATATATCCCACTGTCGCGCCGCTTAATTTCATTTTTTTTCCCTTTTTTCTTTCTTCAAGTTTGAATGTTTTACTTAATGCTGCCTAGAACATATTGCGTTTTATGATGTATTAGAATGTGTAAATTCAAGTTTAATTAAGAGATTTGTTGAATGTTGTGCACGGTTCATCATCTCGTTATGCAATTTTTCGAGTATGATTTAACAATAATGTGTTCAATTTTTTTTTCTTGATTCTCTAACTTCAATTTAATCACATGAATATACGTAGCTATTGCATGATAATGTAAAATATTCCCTCATAGTTGAAATATTGTAATGGCAGCGACGGTAACGGTGCTGGTAGTGTAAGGAAGCTTTGGGAACCCAAATTCCAACAGCTAGCGTAAACATGCACTTTGTTTTCGTACGTAAAGAAGCTGATTATGCCAAGTCTACGTCTATTAGAGAGTAAAATTAAGAGAGGTGGTGAGTTGGCGGTGGAGCCGTGGTGGTGGGGCCGGAGTTTTGTCGTTGATCGTCAAAGAAACTAAAAAGGCAAAAGAGAAGGACAGCATGAACAAGAAAAGAAGGGACAAGTACAGGAGAGGGCAATCCGTAGTTTCAGTACTTATCATCTCGGCTTTGATATTTCTCCTCTTGTTCTTCTGCTTCTGCATCAACTTCATTCCTCTCAATAGTCAGCAGTCCACTACAAGGTAATGGCTTCTCACTCTCCCAGATCTCACATTCTGTTTCTTTCTCTTTTTGTATTTCTTTTTTTTTTTTAAACTGCTTATTTTCTTGGAAGTTTACGTAAACTGTTGACTTTCGTGATTTTTTTGTTAAATGGGTTTGTGTGAAATTTAGGTTATTTTCAACTAAAATATTTTTCTTGTTAATTTCTCTTTTTTTTTTTTATTTGTTAAATGGGTTTATGCGACGACTTATATTCTTAAAATTTAAGTCATGAGATGTTTGGATTTTTCTTGACTTTTTATTTCCGTGAATTAATGGGTCTGTGTTAAATTTATGTTTTTCTTCAAATTTGGTAGAATTAGTTAATTAAAAATTTGGTCTTCCAATTCTCAGGTGAATGAATGATTTCGTCAGGTTACTGAAATCTGATCTTCGCTTGTTGCGATTGTGTTTAGGTGAAATGGGTTTGCTTCTGTGCTCTATTTNTGGCTAAACTTGTATTGATTTTGGTGGTATGTTTCTTTTGATTGGAAAGCAGGCTGCTTCTTGCTTGCCTGTACAAGATGATTAACTGTTTATGTGCTCATTCTAAGATTTTTGTGATTTTCTTGGTTTTTTTCAGTATTCTTCTCTGAATGGTGTAATGGCCCGCTTCTACTAGAGAAGTTTCTTTCGTACATATTTGCACTAGTTGGTTAAGTTGGATCGTTCCATTAACTCCATTTACATCTCCTCNTAGCAGTCTAGCCCTTTAAGCCTGAACGAGCTCAATTTGCCATTAATTTGCACAAGAAGCTACAAACAGAGCCAACTTCCTCTTAAGGTGACATGTGATGGATATCGTTGCTTGTATCGGCATGCAAAACGAGGGTATCTGTGTTTTATATATTTTTCAACTTATTTTAGTATATATAGTGGAATCCTCAATTCCCAAGTGCCATTGCCAATTAAGAAAGAGAATAAGAAAATATGGATCAAAAATTTCTCAACTTTTCGTGGCCTTATGGATTTTTGTTATGGAACAAGAACTAAAGCAACTCAAGGTTGAGCTTGAGAAGGTAAATTTTGTATTTCAATGTTTTCAAACTATAGAATAAGCCTTGACTATGTTTCTAGAAAGATAAGTTTAAATGTCTTTTGAAATTAAAGATATTGAACAAATAGTTAAGGTTGAAGGATACTCTAAGGAAGAGATAAAGAATTGTCTTTTAACACTTTGTCAGGCAAAGCTTGAGGTTCAAAAGTATTATTAGGATTGGTAGGAATTAGAATTTGGGTTTGTTGATAGTATGGCTCATATGTTATACATATTCTTATTGTTGTAACCCTAATTTTATATAGTGAATATTTTGCCTTCACAGTGGACATAGGTGAATTGCCGAACCACTTTAATTCGTTATGTCTTCTTTCTCTTTTCTCCTTTAATTTCCGTTTAATTGCACAACAGGGTTCCACATTACTTGGAAAGCAACAAACGGGAGCATAGGAGTACTATATAAAAAGAATCTAGTTGATAGCATCCTATTTTTCTAAGCATTTAAAGGCTTCTTCGTAGCAATTTAGTAAAGAAAAATATAGAAGAGAGATTAGATCAATCTTATTAGAATTATTTTAGTGAATAAAATTAAAAGATCATTGAGCGTTTTTCAAGAGATCTTGTAATTTTCTTTTGGCGTTTTCTTCTTTTATAAAGATAGCTCTTTGTTGTCCCGTAAATATATGCAGATTGTCAAACCATATAAATTCTTTATGTTGTTATTTTCTTCAATTGTTATGATTGTTTGTTCTTTGGCATGCAATTACTAATTTCAATCGGATTAGTTGTTTGGGTTGTTTTATGATGTGTTCAGTATTTTCTAAATTAAGTTAATTGAAGTTTACTTTATCGACAGGGATTTTCAACATTTCCAGGTTGTGACAAAGACTACAGAGTACTTGTATTTACATACGTAGCAGATTTGATCACATTGGATCAAAGCCGTTAAACGACGATGCTGGGTTATCATCTTCAAATGTAACTACTGAATACAGCTGTTAGACAAGGGGCAATAACCATTTGGCTCTGGCCAACTGCTAGCTAACTGGAGGGTTTGTTAGCAGATTCAAGAATCACGCCGTGTAAAATTTGGACTCAAAGGAAAGTAAGGCGAACCAAGAGGGTAAGGCGAGTGCGGCAGGTTAACGGAACATATTTGTTTGATTTGTGTGATATTGAAATACTGGAATTTGATAGGTTATCGTAGAAATATTCTATGTATTCTATATAGAGAACTTCTTAAGTTAAACACTAGTCAAGCTGAACAGTGATCAAGTAGTAGGAGTTCTCTGCACAGAAATGAGACTGCGACCAGAAATAGATAAGATAGCAAATAGGTCATAAACGTGTCAAAACTACTAAATTTTCATTATACGGATAGTTAGCATCACTATACAAATATTCCAATATATTTATAAGTTGGCTTATATATATATATATATTAAACTTTTGGATCAGCCTCTCAAAATGCAATGGATTGCACTGTACTAACGTAGGGGAAGATGACTCTCGTTCCAATATAAGTTCTCCAATTGTGACTGAATACTACAGCTTCACGGATGCAGAACCAACTGAGAGTAAGAATGGCGTGGATCAGGCACCTAGAATAACAAATCCCACTAGCAAAAAGGTAAGGTTTTTTGTTAGTGGTTTATTTATTGGTTAGCTAGATAGCACTTACGAGAGAAGTTTTTCTTTTTTTTTCTTTTTTTTTTTTAAGAGTAATGTTACATCTTCAATCAATTTTTATAATATAATATTTTACAATTTGAGTTGGTATGATTTCATTTGAGAAGTAAAAAATAAAAAATAAAAAAGAAAGGATATGATAATTATCCATCGAATAAAATTTTATCAACTCATATTGTAGAGAATTAGTTGTAAAAATATTTTACAAGTTTGGAATTATTCAAAAAAATTAAAAATTAAAATAGAAAGGTTGCAATTCAAAAAAAAATCATAAGAAAAGTTGTTTTATATCTACCAAGTTATAATTTGTCAAAAAAAAAAAAAAAAAAAATTCCCTTTCGAAGGTTATGTTGAAATGGGTCGTTGTTATTATTGCAACTTCATCTTTCACAAAGTCAATATCTCCAAGTCACCAGTTTTTTGGTTCTTTCAAAGGCTTTGTTGGATTGTTTGCACTATTTTTTAGCTTCCAAACAATATTTTTAATATTTTAATGAGCACAATGAGGAATTAACACGATCCAAAAAATTTGGATCTATAATTGTTAAATCAATATGATTATAATATTATGATAAATTTATCGCCTTTCTAAGTATTTATAATAGTACATGTGAGTTTAACTCAAATTTTTAAGTATCCAGTATTATATTTCGAAAACCAAAAAAAAATTGTTTTCATGTTACAATAATAGAAATATATATAATTAACTTCATTACCATACATAAATCAAAAGAAAAGGATTAGGGTGGTGGCTTTTTTCTTTTCTTTCTCCTTTTTTTTTTGAATTATTTTAATCATTGTTTTATCTTGATCCAAACTCTTAATGTTTTGGTTTAATTGTTTTATTAATTTCCAAAAGTTTGAAATGAAATTAAAAAAGAATAAAATACCGATAACTTAAGAAAATAGGGGAAGGTAGAGCCATAGAGAAAGCAAGAAGAAAGAGAAGAAGAGAAAAGAGCAAATTGATTAGGATTGTGGTTGACTGTGGAGTATGAACCTGAAATAGGCATTGTATAGAGTTTATCGATTATTTTTCTCCCTCTACATGAAAATAAATAAATAATTTAAAAAAGAAATATATTTTTATTTCATAATTTTGTAATTTAATTTCTTTAATTTGATAAGGTTTACTAATTTTTTTAAATATTTTTAGTTTTGTAAGGTATTTATTTTCTAATTTTCTAAGGCTTTGTATTATTTTCTATTAAATTGTAATAGGATAAACAAGGACTTTAACATCTTTATACACGTGATAAAGTGTTAAGTGAACAGTCTCCCTTACATTTGTTAAAATTAGGGGTTTTGTTTTACTTTTGAAAATCAATGGATTTGAGAGAAATTTCTCTAAACTCTGGGGGGCAAATAAAAATGCTTCTGGCTTATGGTGAACTAAATCAACTTGTAGTTATCTTCGCTTTCCTATTTTTATTAAGACAAATCATTCTCTATTTTCTATTTATTTTCATTCCTAAACTCCTATTTTATTGATTTTTTATTTTTTAATAATTATCTAAAAATTAAGGTTTTATTTTATAATTTTGATGGATGTAAAATCTTTCTTTATTTTTTATTTTTTATTTTTTAATTTAATTTTTTAAATTATTTATTTTATTACATCTATATAAAAAATTTCTTGATTGATAGATATATTCGTCTTATGTTAACTTTTTTTATTTCTACGATAACAACAGAATGAATATTTTTAATTATAAAACTTGTTAAAACAACATATTACAATAAAATGGAGAATGGTTTTCTTAAAGATGGTTTGTTTTATATATTGAAAGAGAATTTGTTGAAAATATTGATTTTGAATCGATAATAAATGAATTTTACTATTTAAAGAATCGAATTATATATCTTTAATAATATTTTATTATATTTACATATGTATTATATATTTATTTATTACATTATATTTTTTTCTATTGTTTATTTTTTTTATAGAAGATATATTTAAGGGTTAAGGATCATTATAACCCCCTTATTAGATATAAATATTCTTTATTAATATAGTTTTTTCACATCATTGATTTTTACTTAAAATAATAATTTAGTTGGGTATCAAAAAATTGATTATACCACTATAATAGATACAAATTAATAATGTCACCAATAAAACTTATTGAATTTTAATTTCAAGTATTGGAATATGGGTTAATATCAAACAGTACCCTCAAAGTTTGACAAATTTTAGGTCGAAAGTTTGTTTAGTATTTTAATCAACTAAACTCTTGACGTTTATCTAAAATCATCAATTAATATTTTTTATTAAATAATAAAATAATAAAAAATGGTATTTTGATAAATAGATTAGTACAAATTTTAAAAACATTTAAAATGGTAATTAAATAAGCTAAGAGAAGAGAGATATAATAATCTTTTTTTTTAATTACTATATGAGTTAACGAAAATATTAATTAATGGTTTTAGGTAAATGTTATTGGTTTAATTGCTTAAAATATTAAACAAAGTTTTCTGCTGAGACTAGACAAAGTTTAGAGGATATGGTTTGATATTATCCCATAGGGATACTATTTTAGTCAAGAAAGACGGCGAAGATTATGTAACCATTGGGATGTTACTAAAGTCAAAAAAGAGAACACTTCGACAGCCAACACCTAAGTGCTGGTGACAGTCGGGGCCCCCCAGAAAGTTTTGTAGATGACTAGATGTAGTACGGCAGTGGTAGAATATCTGTAGGACGCTGCTCATTTGGTTTAGAAATGAATCCAACGCCTGACCTCATTCTACTCTTAGAAAAAATAAAACCAACGACAAAGAGCCAGACAAGGCAACCATCTCCACGTTATTACATTTCGACAAACACATCGGTATCTGTTGGTCTTTTCTGCATGTTCTTCAAAAATTCCATTTACGAACCATTGTTTTTTTTATTGTTTTATTTGGTTAATTAATATCAAAATAGGATTAGGAATATATATATATTAAGATTTTATATATTATATATTACCCTATTATATTTAGTAATTATTTATTTTTTAGTCAAAAAAAAGTTAATATAAAAAATTTATTTTTTATTTTTTATTTATAAATTATAGTAAATTATTAACTATTTAATAATAAAAAAATTTAATTTAAGTTATCGGTGGATACTTCAACGCGGCTTCACTTTCAAAAAAGCCACTCTTTCGTAAACAGGAAAATGGGAGGGCTGTCTTTGATAAAGGTGATCTGATGAAGAGTATTTCTTTGAATAGATTTTTTTTTTTTTTNCTTCATCTTCATCTTTTTTCTTCTCTCTCCGTTTCTTCTTTCTCTTATCTCCACCGCCTCGGACCACCACTACCAGCACATCCACCATCACCCCACACAGCCACCAAAACCGACGAAAATTACTTGACCTACAGATACACAGTCTTAAATTGCATGATTCCAGAGAAGAGGAGGTTTGTGGATGGCGATCCAGGGAAACTAAAAGTTGCAGGATCCCGGCGAAGGGGAGGTTTGTGGACGTTTGACCGGGAAGATTGCTTTTTCATTCGCAATCTTGCCATCGAAGAGGACATTTATGGACTGTGAACAGGGGAAAATTATGTTACTCGACTTTGTGTACAACACTTATCACTACCAATTACCCTCTGTTTACTCTTAAGTACCCGTGTGGACGGTTGCCATTGTAGCGTTCATTCCATTGTTCTCTGCTCTTCCTTTTGAAGAAGTTTTTCCTGGTAGTTGTTTATTTCTGCTCTTCCTTGAGGAAATATTCCAGATTTGATTACCAGAAATTTCTCTCCCTTCCATGAATCCTGTTCGCCAAAATTAAAAATTCTGAATTCAAAGCACAGAGAAATTATTTGGATGGGGAAAGCATCGCAAAATCGCAGGATTCTGGCAAAGAAGGTGTTAGTGGAAGGTCAACAGGAAAAGATTTTTCCCTGATTCTCCATCTAATTCCTGCAGAGAGGAGGGTAGTGGATGTTGAACAGGGGATATTGGCATCATAATTTTCAGGGTTCCTGTCCAGAGGAGTCTCGTGGATGGTGAACAAGGTAAAATTATGACCTGTTTCACAATCTGAATTAACCTTCAGATTCACAATCTTTGGATCATAGAATTGTCATAATTCTCATTTTGACGTGAAATATAAAATTTGTGACGTTGCTTACACACTTTTACCAGAGTTTTAACTCAAAATCTCTAACCCTACGGATAATTACAAGCAAAACACATAGACATACATTGAGGTTATTGGAATAAATTTAGTTACCTTAGTTGTTGGTTAGCTTATTGTTGTTTCCTCAATATATGCTAATCCAAAATCATACTTAATACTTAAGCACAAAAGTAGGAATTTGCAGCAAAACTTTTGAAAAATATAATCGAAAATAAATTTGGAAAAAACTGTGGAACCAGTAACGTTCTAGCCAAAACCCAGTAATTAGGTTGAGTAGTTCAAATCGTTAGTCCAAAGTTCTAGCCGAGATGTCTGCTAGAATTTCAAGCACCTTCTGGGCTCGATGCATTTCTGGTTATTTGGTATGCCCACGTATTGTTTCTGAGCTAGGGCTTATTTAGTTGTTCTCCTCTTTTGCTTTCTTTTGGGCTTTTAAGTTGCCAGTCTACAACTCTATATTTGCTTCCTTTTTGTCTTATGGTCTTCAAAAGCACATGCAGTAATTAATGCTTTCTTCCTTGAAGAAAACAGTTCTGCCAACAATATCGTAGGTTTCTTTAAGGTTAAATCCCTCATTTGACCAATGCAGTGTCAAAGGTGAGAAAGGCCTTTGAAAATGAATTGCTAGTGTTTGATTGCAGTATTATGAACTAATCCGGACTATGAATCCTTTCAAGCAAGTGCATTCTGCTGTTCTTCTTTTTTAGTGCGTTTGGTTTGCTCTCTTTTGCTAATTAAAAGAATGCTTTAATCAATTGTTTTAAGGCTTAGGATTAGTTTATGATGTGCTGTCTCTGTATAGGTTCTAACTTTAATCAATACACGTTGGCTGTACATCGTGAAGCATTTTTGCATTAAAATATTAGTGATGCCGTCATTATATTTACAACTCACTGATCCTTAAAATGTCTCTAAGCTTTTGTACTGGTAAGTAATATGATATAATTTTGGTAACCGTTTGCAGGAAAAACCAAAAAAAAAAAAACTGACCATTGGGGGAACGAGTTTCTTGTTATTGATTCGTTTGCACTCATTAGCCATACGTTTATTTTTGTAGTTGGAATGCTGTAGCATTCTAGGGTAGAGATAGGTTTAGAAGGTTTCTTTGTTGGTTTTGGTGTCTAACAAAAGGCTGTTTTTGATGTCTTTGTGGAGTTCTCTCTCCCAAGAAACCTAAACTAATAACATTGACATAGTTAAACCCCTTCAAAATTAGAACACTGATGAAACTAAAAGGAACACAAATGTAGACAAAATTTATGTAGTAGCCATGTAGAATGTCCAATAAAACAGAGCCCAACCATGAACATATGAGAGAATTGAACTGAAGCTGTTCGTAAAAGTATGTTATGTGGAATAAAACAAAAATAATAAAACCCTTATAAACCGATGATAAGCTTGACGAAGCCATTAGTGAACAACCCATACATCTGTGAAAAAGCTTAGAAGCAGCCAAGAAAAGAACCCAACAAAACAACCTAACAAGTCTTTCTTCAAGAGTGCATACACTGCAAATCAGTCGGTATTGACAAGAACTAAAAAGATAAACCTAAAAATTCATTCTATTTCTCTTCACTACAGGAGATAGACCACTGTGAAGAGTAGATCGTTTTGCAAAACAGAAACTACAGTCAGGGGGGCCCGTGGTGATGTCGATTTTAACTACCGACATTGAAGTTGGGACTCAATTTCATCAGAGTTTCAAGAAGAGAGACTTTCAAATCGGAGAAATCCAGTGGAGAGTGAGGATACCTTGATCTTGTGGGGAAGGTTATCTCTAGAACTTAGTGAAGGTAGGTTGGCATTGCATTGACACACTTTTAGAAATGGTATGACACGTGACCCACACAATCACACCTCTTGAGATGACCTAGGAAATAGAGATGACGTTTGTACCCTAGTCATTGACACGTTCGGATGACCCTTATACCCTTAACTCGTATCTCCGTCAAGACATTCGGTACAAATCTGAGAACTTCCAGAGGAGGTCTATCCCATGGTGATCTGCTTACATAAAACGAGCGACCATAACAGATAAGTTTAAGTACTATAATAGAACAAAACCAACGTATTTAAAGAAAGATTTTCAAAAGCAGGGTGGAAGTTGCAGAGCTGTCACGAAATTGCTACCCACGAATTAATTAATACACAATCCTAAGACGTTTTGTTTATCTTATACCAGACCTTGGTCATAGACAGATTCAAAAGGTATCGAGCTTAATAAGTTCCATGCTAGAAAATGCTGAAACCATTTCCAAAAGCTATATAATGCATAAGCAAGTTTGATGACGTAGTGTATACAATTGTTGTAAAATAAAGAAAACATGGCTTGTAATGATAAAGTCATACATAATTTTAGTTCTCTATAATGTTTCATGATAAGCACTGTCGTTATTGCTGCAAAAAGACACCCGTAACATCATTTAGAAGCTCCTGCCAGCTTCTTGCCTGATTACAATCTACATTATCATCATTATAAAACCAGTAACATATTCATAGAATTCTAGGTAGAAAATAAGCTAAGCTGCAAGAAATGAATAATGCAATCAGGCATTTGATAACTCCTATTCTCTTGAAAGGGCTTTTTAAGAATTTGACAGTGTCTTCAAACAACCCATCTATGTAGATTAAGGGACCTCATTGTCTTGACTTGCACAGATATTAGAGCACAATAGTAAGAAGGTGAAGATCAGTAGAAGTGTACTTTGATAAGATTACAATGTGGAAGAAATTAGGAAATATAATCAACTGCTGCTATAATAAACTGAAGGATGATGAGAACCAGTCCAAGGATATCCTGGAGACTACCCAAAAGATCATCACTTAGAGGTGGATGATAAAACCGACATATGCTGCCCCTTCTTCTCCATTTAACTTGTTCCTCCGTACCCTTAAAAACAAACCCGATCATGCAAAAAACCATTGTTATAAAAGATATTATCATAGCAACTAGTGCATTATGAGTAAATTTACATTTAGAGGGGAGCTCATCCTTTATAATTGATAAAATATTCAAGAAGAAGGCTATGATGATAAAGCTCCATTTCAAACAAACCTACAAGGAAAAATATTCAGAGTTGATCAGAACTTAAGTATATATTTATATATATCCTTTCAAGATATGAAAATGAAACTCAACTTCATAACTAACCGCAAAATTAAAAGAGCAAATTCTTCCATGGTTTGCCTCAAGAGCATCACTGTTATCTTCAACGGTATTCGGAACAGCATTGGAGAGGATTCCTCCGTTATTTTCACCTAATTCAATATCCACAAAGCTGTAGGTCTGAATCTCTACAGTGTAAATCGTGTTAGAGATTATGCCACTGTTATTTTCATTTGATTCAACATTCATGGGGCTACGGGACTGAATCTCATCAGTGGAATTGGGGTTGGAGAGGATTCCACTTTCATCTTCATTTGATTCAACATCCTTGGGGCTGTGGCACTGAATCTCAACAGTTGAACTGGTGTTGAAGAGGATGCCAGTTTTACTTTCATTTGATTCAACATCCATGGGGCTGTGGCGCTGAATCTCACCTGCTGAAGCGTCATTGACTCCATTCAGGCTGTTGTTGACCATGCTACTGTTGCTATCCTGAAATATATGAGCATATTTCAACAGTACGAGATAAGAATAATCCGTTAATGCCTTTGGGATGGAAATTAATGTCAAGAATCACTTCTTGACTGAATGCATGGAAATTTTCTTTGGTAATGTAGTTTATGTTCATAATTGATACTATTAATTTTAAGGGGAACCAGGCTTTCATTTTCGTAAACCCTAGCGCTTTCTGATTCCAGAAGTTTTAAAACTTGCTTTTAGCATACTCCAGTTTTTTCTTTATAATTTTGTACCATTCTTCCCGGCCCCTCGCAGCAGGTTCAGAACTGCAATCTCTAATTGTTCCAGAACTGAGAAACTCAGATAAATTTCAGCACAACAAAAAACAACAAATGATTTTTTTTTTTCAACAATATAATTAGATTAGACAGAAAGCTTTTAAGCTTTTTAACTTTCAAGCATACAACAATTTATAGAATGGAATGAATCGAAATAACCTGCATGGTAAGTTTCTCGCTCTACTGATGGCTTACAATTGCGTTCACGGAGGATCCTCAGCTTTACGAATTTGTCTCTTTTAAGCAATCATCTGAAGACCTAAGCTTTTGCTTCTATCTAGCTTTCTGTTTTTGTTTTGCTGTGGAATGTTTTAACTTATGTTTTCAGCGTTCATCTATATGAAGTCTTAAAAAATGTGGTCATTGACTAGTGATTGAACGACTTCGATAAGGCTAGCAATATCGTTTGTACTAAAATGAACAAAGTTCAATCATCTATATAATATAATTGCGTAGATTTTACTAATTAAAAATACCACTAAATTACTAATAAATGATATAGTCGTAGAATTGTATCACATTTCTGTTTCGTTTTCTGAAAAAATGAAACATTTTAATTAGAATTGAAAATCCCAACAAGTGTACATTTTCTACTTTCCCAACTTAACAAATTATTATTATTATTATTATTATCTCACTCAAATTAATTTTTTACGATCCCTTTATTTATTTTTCAAACAAGTTTATGACAAATTGACTCAAATTATTTTTTAGAATATGAAAATTTTATTTTATTTATTGCTCATGTTATTAAGATTTATATATTTTTTACTTAACTTTATACACAATTTGATAGTCGTTCAGTTTTCTAATCTAATAGTGGAAAGAACTGTTGAGTTGATATAAAAAAAATTATATTTTAACTTTTTTTTTTTCTTTTCGAAGGATTGTAGTAAAACAATGGTTATCAAATAGTATCTAAAATTATGTCAAAGAATTAAATCTCAATAGTTTAACCTTTTATTTATAGGATAACTATTTGTTTGTTGAGGTTTGGAAAAAAAAAAACTAAATAACCTGATCATCATTTTAAATAAAATAAGGATAAGATTATTAATACTACAAGATGGAAAAGAGAGATCATAAAAGCATTGCTCCACAGGTTTGTAAATTGTCAAATATGCCATAAGGCCCAAAGTGCATGACAAGACGAACTTTCAAAATTAATTAAACTTTGATCTTTATTTTAAGATATGTTAATTAGTCACTCTCTAGAGAGCATAAGACAACTAGGTTTTTACTG
>JANKKB010002010.1:0-16699 GCA_026225775.1 Bursera palmeri
AGATCATCAATTAATGGACCTACTTGGGTTGATTCCTCTCTTATCATTTTGCTGAATGAGAAATAATATTATATGTTTTAGGACTATTGTCCCGTGGTGTTCTGGTATCGGTCAAACTCCACTGAAGATTTACTACATTTTGGACCTGTATTATAAATTAAAATTCATATAAAATTATAATTAAAAATCTTAAATATAAAAAAATCAATTAATATTTTTTATTAAAAGGAATTCATAATGCTAGACGACTAAAATTTAATCTTTTGCAGTTGAAAGGTCACAACTCCACTGATACATCTTCCTCAGTCCATAACAACTGTTTCTATCATCTCGGGCCTGATATTTGATCATCTTGAGAGGAGTCCACCAGTAGATCCAGTATTGTCATCACTGAAAACACCATGAGAATTCAATTGACATATAGATGATGCAAAAGAATCAATCGTCCATGCATGTCTCATTAGTTAATATATTTTGCTTCACCATGATTGAGTTCTAGTTTACCAATATGAAAATTAGAATATCTAATTGATAAATTATGGTTTAATTACTTATTAGTGAACAGTGACATGATTCAGATATTTCATTAGGGTTTCTTCTAAACATAAATTATTCTGTGATGACCACTAACACTTTTGCCAACTGAATGGAGATTCTTTTGGGATGTGATAGTTTTTCACGTGTCAACCCACAACTGATCAAGTAGCAATGCAGTGTAAGAGTTCACCAAACCAGGCACAAAAGCTAATAAGCAAATCAAGTGTTCTCCACTCATTCAAGATGAATGACGTCTAAGCATCACTTTTTTACTCTCTAAAAGTAAGTTATGATGATAGAACCTCTACTACCAGCTTCTTGATTTTTATATTTAAATAAATCCACAAATTTTGTATCTCGCTAAACAATTTTTCATAGTGTCTGGTAAGGGAATATCGATCATGAATTAACAAAATATTCATGAGAATATATAATCTCTTCATTTGTGCCATATCTAGTATGATATCAGTCATGCCATCAGTGTGTATATGAAAAGGAATATAATCTGGAACATGGGAAAAGAATCAACAAGCTCCATGTACTCATCTATCATCTTCTATATATATTTACAGGTTGATTCTTTCAGCTGGTTCGAGGAAGTAAATTAAAGAGGAAGAAGTGTGGGGATCGAGGACTGAAGAGGATCCTACATATGGTTCTGAAAGCAAGTTCCCTTAATGACACTTGCATGAGGTTCAAGCCACATCTGGTGATCGTTCTTACTCAGATAGGTCACACCTTTTTGTATTTTATCACAGAGGCTTGTAGGTCTATTTAGACCTAAAATAAATAAAGAATGTGAAAATAAAGATATTTTGGAGATAATTTTTTCTGATATATTTCATTGATAAAATATCAAATTTATACAAATTTTAAGATGAGGAAAGTAAAATTAAAAACCTATCTAATTAACAAAATATTTAAATGAGAATAAATCAAATTGTAAATTTATTCTTATCAAAATGAAGGAAAATTTATCCTTATCAAAGTTGCACAAAAGTTGTACTCATCAACACTCCTTCTTGCAACTTTTTCTAGAAACTCCGATCACCTTTTTCAACTCTTCAAATCTGACCTTTGGTAAGAACTTAGTCAGAATATCAACTAATTGTGATTCAGTTCCATAATGCACAAGAACAACCTCTTTGTTTTTTTGAACTTCTCTCACAAAGTAGTATTTTATATTGAAATGTTTGGTTCGACCTTGAAACACTAGATTGTTGGAAATTGCTATGGTTGCCTGGTTATCAACAAATATCTCTGTTGCATCTTCTTGAATAAAATTCAAATCTGCCATCAATTTCCTCAACCAAAGAACTTAATTCACAGCAGCAACAACATCAATGTATTCTACTTCTGCGGTAGATTGGGCTACAACCTCCTGCTTTCTTAAGCTCCAACAAAAACAACCAGAGCCAAAACGAAACAAATACCCTGAGGTACTTTTCATGTCATCATATGATCTTGCCCAATCACTATTAGCAAAGCCATGCAGCCTCAACTTATCATACTTTTCAAACCAAATACCTTGGTCAACTATGCCTTTAATGTACCTAAGCACTCTTTTTGCAGATTGAAAATGTAAGTCGCTTGCACAATGCATGAATCTGGAAAGTAAACTCACAGAATACATAATATCAAGCCTCGTTGCTATTAGATACATAAGACAATTGATTAGGCTTCAAAATATCCTCTGATCAGTCTTCCTAGTTTCATCCTCCTTCACCAACTTCATATTCTACATTAATGAAGTATTTGCCAACTTGCAATTATCCATGTGGACCTTTTTAAGCACTTCTCTTTCATACTTTTGTTGGCCAATAAAAATACCTTACTGAGTTTGTTGGACCTCCATGCTTAGGAAATAAGACATTTCTCCCAAGTTAATCATCTCAAAAATTTTCATCATTTGATTTTTGAATTGACCAACCAAAGCTGAATTGCTCCCTGTAACAAGTAAATAATCAACATACAAAGAAACAATAAGTAAGTCATGATTTTCAGCTTTAACATAAAGAGTTGGTTCACTCAAACTTTTCTTGAAATCAAGCTTGGTCAAATGATCATCAATCCTTCTGTACCAATCTCTTGGAGCTTGCTTTAGACCATATAAAGCCTTCTTCAGCATATACACTTTATCTGCACTGCCCTTGACCACAAACCCTTCCGGTTGGTCAACATAAATTTCTTCCTCCAAATAGCCATTCAAAAAAGTTGATTTAATGTCAAATTAAAACATCTTCCACTCTTTTTGAGCAACGAAGGCCAATAACATACTGATTGCATCTAGCCTTGCTACTGGTGCAAATGTTTCTAAAAAATCAACACTATGTTGTTGAGCATACCCTTTGACAACCAATTTTATCTTATGTTTGTTGATTGAACCATCAGGATTCAATTTCGTCTTGAACACCCATTTGACTCCAATGGACTGCTTGTGATTAGGTAGGTTAGTAAGCACCCATGTCTTTTTTTTTTTATCATATTCAGCTCCTCTTTCATGGCTGACTACCAACTTGAACTCTTAACAGCTCTTTCATATCCTGTAGGCTCAATCACAGTAATATTACAACTCTAATAAATATCAGTGAGTAACTTGGTACCTCTTACTGGTTGATCATCAACTACTTCATCCCCAAACATATCAGCATTCTCCTCCTGAGTTTGATCAGGTTCAATCACTGTTTTAGTATGTTCATCTTCAGATTTCTCCAAATTACATGCTGCTAGTTTATTGAACCTTACATCTTTGCTCACCACAACCTTTTCTGTTAAAGGTTAGAAAACCTTGTAGCCTTTAGTGATATTACTGTAGCCAACTAGAATTCCAATCTCTGCCTTTTGATCGAGCTTATCTCTTTTAACATCTGGAATGTGAGTATAACAAATGCAACCAAAAACTCTAATATGTTGAATAGAAGGATTGAAACCATACCATGTCTCAAATGGAGTTTTGCCTCTCAAGAATTTGGTTGGTAACCTATTGAGCACATAAACTGATGTGTTCACTGATTCTGCCCAAAATCTCTTTGGTAAATTCTTCTTAAATAATAAACATCTTGACATCTCCATCACAGTTCTGTTCTTTCTTTCACTCATTCTATTTTTTTGTGGATTGTAGGTTGCTGTTAATTGATGTTCTATCCCTGCATCCTTACAAAACTTGTTAAACCGATCAGATGTGTATTCAGTTCTATTATCTGATCGTATCACCTTTATTTTTAAGCCACTTTGATTTTCAATCAAGCTTTTAAATTTCCAAAATACATCTACTACCTCAGACTTGCGCTTCAGAAAATAAACCCAACACATACGTATAAAATGATCAATAAAAATGATGTAATACCTGCTTCCATTCAAGGATAGCATTTTCATTGGTCCACATACATTTGTATGGATCAACTGAAGTTTTTGATGGATCGCCAGGAATAGTTGAACGGAAACGACAATCTTGCGTGTTTGCCCATTTAACATATCTCACATACTTCTAAATGAACTTTAATATTGGGTAGATTTTGCACAAGCTCATTTTGTTGCATATAACTAAGTCCAGAGCAATGAAAATGTCCCAATCATTTGTGCCAAAGTTCTGATTGGTCAATCAAACTTGGACATGCTGAAGTATCACCTTGTATCAATTTAAAAGAGAAACATTTTCTCTTCATCTTAACACAGAATAACTCACACCTATTAGTATAAAAAATAATGGAAGCTTTATCCTTGAAAACCACTAAATAGTTTTTATCAAGTAATTGAGCTACACTTAGGAGATTTCGATCAAGGTTAGGAACAATCAAAACGTTTGAAATAAGTTTGATACCTGATGAAGTTTCAATCTGAACAACTCCTTTACCTTTTATTGCAAGACAATCTCCATTCTTAATTCTGACTTTTGATAATTGTGATCTGTCCAACTCTTTGAACAGACTCTGATCAAAGGTTATGTGATGAGTGCAGCCACTATCAATCAACCATGCATCATTAGTTTTGCTGGTTGAAAAACTTGTTGCTACGAACAACTCCTCCTGCGGTTGATCAGCAACTTATGCCTTTTGTCTAGCATTTTGCTTGTTCTTGCATACTTTGGTTACATGACCTATCTGATGACAAGAACTGCGCTGAACATCCAGTTGATACCAACAAAATTCTTTTGTGTGTGATGTCTTTTGACAATGTTGATAGGGGGATATTTGCCTTTTTGGTCTTTATTGTTACTGCCACCATTTTTCTTTTTATTCCAGAATTATTTTCTGGTTAGTCTACTGCCTGTCTGAGCCTTCTCCTTTACTTTCTCTGTTGTCTGAAAAGCTCCTTCTGTCAACACTTCTTTTCTTATGGCTCTTCTTTGTTCTTGAGCCTGTAATGCATTGGCAAGTTCTGCTAATGTGATTATTGATAAATCCCTGGATTCTTCAAGCGAGGAGATTTTGGACTCAAACTGTTCGGGTGGAGTCACCAAAATTTTCTCTTCAACCCGTCGGTTAGAAAGTTCTTCCCCAAGAAGTTTGATTTTATTAACCACCACAAGCATCCTGTCTGTGTAGTCTTTAATTCCTTCTGATTCTTTCATTTTTTGCATCTCAAATTCCCTTCTCAAGTTCAAAACTTGCATATGGCTTGTTCTAGTGTTGCCTTGATATTCCTCCTTTATAAGATCCTATGCCTGTTTTGCAGTATCACACGCCATGATTTTTGTGAAGATAGCTTCAGACACTGTAGAATGAATTCAGGTCATGGCTTTATATCTCTTTTTCTTTTCATCTTTGTGGTTCCTTATTTGAGCGATGGTAAGATCTTCAGGAAGTGGGGTTAGATCGTCAGTCTTCACCAAATCCCAAAGGTCATTTGCTTGCAAGACAGGAAACTGCTTCCTGTCATGTGGAAGTTGAAGGATGAAGGCTTGGTGTTTGATTTTTTGTGATGGGTTCCTCACTAAGATTCACTCACTTAATCAATCACCGGTCCCGTAAGAAGTGAAACTCTAATACCAATTGTAGGTCTATTTAGACCTAAAATAAATAAAGAACGGGAAAATAAAGATATTTTGGGGAGAATTTTTTTTTTTTTATATATTTCATTGACAAAATATCAAATTTATACAAACTTTAAGATAAGGAAAGCAAAATTAAAAACCTATCTAATTAACAAAATATTTAAATGAGAATAAATCAAAATTTAAATTTATTCGTATCAAAGTTAAGAAAAATTTATCCTTATCAAAGTTGCACAAAAGTTGCACGAAAGTTGTACTCATTAACAAGGCTTCTTTCAATCATGGCATAAACCCTCATGTCTTTGTAACTTACCGGAATATTGTGGCTGGCACTATGATGTTCCCTTTTGCCTATTTCCTTAATTGAAAGGTATGTATACCATCATTCATTAGTACATGTTTTTATATATATGTTCATATGATCTGTATAGCTCAAGTTGTTGTTTCGATGTAGTTGGTTGTTGAGTAGTTTATAGCTAAATTAAAATGAAGAAAAAGAAAAAATATTGATGATATCTCCTCTTCATGTGAATAACTGCTAGCTAATCCTTTGTTTCTAATCTCCTGCAGAAAAATCAGGCCAAAGCTGGTGTTTTCTCTTCTTGTTCAGATGTTTATTCTCTCCCTCTTTGGGTATGGACAAGCAAATTAAATATTATAATTATGATTAATCTGAGTACCTCAAAAAATTAACCGAGGCTAAATGCATGATTTGATTAATTTTAGATTCTGTATGGAATTAAACATGTACTTTGCAAGCTTGAAATTCATCTCTCCAACTTTGGTTACATCAATGGTCAACACCATAGCTGCCTTAGCTTTTGAAAGCAATTGGACTCAGGTACTTAATAAAATCTTACAATTTCATAAAGAAATCAAGACTATATATAACCATCATTGACATACAGATTAGAGAAACTTGATCTTCGAAATGTTCGAGTTATAACGAAAGTTCTTGGGACCTTGCTCTCCTTGGCTGGTGTTACCCTCATGACAGTATACAAAGGACCTATGATAAGAAATCTAGGGCATTTTCATCAAATCTGTCTTCAAGGGAACACCATCGTCGACCACGAGCACTGGTTGATTGGTCACTTCTTGTTATTGCAAGCTGTATGACTTTTTCTATATGGTACGTTATGCAGGTTCATCTCTAACTCCAAACTTTATTTTTAAAGTTCATTTACAAACTTTCATTGCAGAAGAATATTTGGGCCACATGAGCAATAGCATCAATTACAGTACAATCCAGAAGAAATAAAAAATTTGACACATGAAACGCCCAACTCTAAGCCTAATTATTAGAATATAATTAACAAAATTAATATCCTGTTACTAGATGAAACTAATACTTGAACATGCTGTACCTACATTAATAATATACAGGCATACACATTGAAGCGATATCCTGTGCAACTGTCACTGACAACATGGGTGTGCTTTGTAGGAGCAGCATAGTCAGCTTGCTACACAATGATCAGCATACATTGTAAACCATCTGCTTGGAAAATTGGATTCAATATTGACTTGTGGTCCACAGTTTATGGTGTAAGTATAATTATAAAGTAGGCATTAATTGATGGTCAATCTCCTAGGTGATAAAAGTTAGTGATTATGATTGATGCATGCATGACAGGGAATGGTGATCTCTGGTTAGTTGTTTACGCTCAGTTATGGGGCATGGAAGAAAGAGGGCCAGTTTTTGTGACCATGTTCAATCCCCTTGCAAAAATATTAATGGCAATCCTAGCTTACTTTGTTTTCGTTGAAAAGCTTTACGTGGGCAGGTAACCAGAAAGAAATACGTAACTTAATTTGCAACTAATTTAAGATTAAGATTTGCATTAAAATAACTTTACCCCTGGTTTGTTCAGCATTGTAGGGGCAGCTATTGTCATTGTTGGCCTACGTTTTCTACTGTGGGGCAAAGAAGGTGATCAGGAAGTTCTTGTCAAAATGGAAGATAAGCAATCTTATTCAATATAAGACGAGAAGAATGCCCAGATGTTGAAAATCACTTCAGATCACGAAAGTCAAATACGACAATGTGAACCATATATAGAAATCTGTCTCCGTAAGCATAGACAAGGAATCGTTGTGTTGCTATACTTTAAAACTCCAAGGATGACAATATCAATAATATCAAGAAAATAAAAATGGAGGCATGGAGCATATTTATTTCATTTCTCTTCACCAAGTTCGTTTTTCTCAGCCTGTTGTTGATGACAAAATGCTAAAAGAGATAGCTAGATGGTCAATTCTTTAGCAACGGAATCTCAAACAAAAAGTACACAAATATCCTACACTCCAATATTATAGAATTCAAATTAAACTAAACATGAAGCAATTTTTTATTAATAACTATATTTCTTTATAATTATCTAGGTTGAAAATAATACTAAGACAACAATATTTTATATAATTATTTACAAAATAATACTCATATTATTGATATATCTATTATACGATTAAATATTATAATAATTAGTAAATATAAAAATAATAATTTATGATAAAACAAGACATATTTATATGAAGAAAACTATAAACACATATATCATAATATATAATCACATTGTTGATTATATAATATACACAACATATTATGTTAATAAATTTTATTATTATTAACTATTATATTAAATATAATATATAATTTTTTTTTATTTTGAATAGTTTCCATTGATGTCTAACTAGGTAATGTGCAAAGCATGTGCTGGACCCCTCAACTCATAAGAGCCTCAGATACAACTTCAAATTCTTTTATTATTTTCTCCATGCTCTTGTCTAGGGGTGGGCACGGGTCGGGTCGGGTCGGGTTTGGCCCAACCCGATCCGGACAACCCGACAGGTTGGAAAAAACTGACCCGAGGTCGGGTTCGGATATAAATCAACCCGACATGTTTGGGTTTGGTAGGGTTCGAGTGGTCGGGTTGTCGGCTTATACAATTTAAGATACAATAAATAAAAAAGTATTGAAAAGATGTTCAAAGCGAGGTCTAGCCGAGTGGTTGCGGTTCCGAGGGTTATGCTTAAGGGGTATGGGTTCGAATCTGTTCAGTTGCAATGCATTTCAAATGATGTAGCCTGGTGGTAACAGACCAAGGGAGAGGCTTGAGAGACCGGTTTCGAATCCTGGCAGCCTAAATTTAGCACATTGTAAATTTAAATCACAAGATATATATAATACTTTCCATAATATTACAAATAGAACATGCAGCTTGGTGGTTATCAACCAAAGGAGAGATGTGGAGGCATGGGTTCGAGTCCTTTCCAACTTAAACTTAGAATTAAATTTTGATTAATGATCGGGTTGGGTTTCGGGTTTTCAAACAAAATCCGAACCCGACTGGTTGTCATCTAACCCGAAAAAAATCCAACGGGTTGGGACCGGTCGGACTTTTCTGCCCACCCCTACTCTTGTCATCATGTGTTCATATCTGGGAGATTGAAAAACTAATAAATGAATTATGGTCCACTTTCATTCTGCATTAACTTTGACTGCTGGTTCTGATACATTTATCACAAGCGAAATTCTTAGTAAATGAAGCTGAATGCAAATGTGAATTTTTTTAAAAAATAATTATAATGCACACAGAATGATTTCTTATGTAATTCATAAATACGATAATTTAATAATTTAAACACTTATATCTTCTTTTACTGCTTCATTTGATAATGCATCAGTGAGATAATGATTAATCAACAGAACCTTTATGAAAATATTGCTACGTAGGCTATATTATTGATAATTAACAAAAGACAGATTTTATAGTTTTCATCCAAATTGATCATGAATAAATTGATGGGACTTTATCCTCAGTTTAGTAAAGATTTGGACCATCTTTTCGTTTGCAGTGACCCGAGAAGGTTTCTGGCAAAATGATATAAGCAAAAGAATAATGAACATCTACTGCTTGACTGCGGCCTCTTTGCCTTAAAGATCTGTAGCGTGTTTCTTTATCAGTTGATAGAAAGGCCAACCAGGATTGTGGCACACCAGACATTTCTTCTGATTTGCAGTACTGAGCTGGCCAGGGCTGCAAACTAAAATCATGTTAATTTACGAGCATATAGGAGCTGCTGCCTCAATTTGTAGACAAGATATTTAAAACCATTGAATCATTATCTAGTTCATAAATGCCCAAATTGAATTTGCCAACCACATTGGAAACTCTCCTAAAATATATCCATAGCACTCTAACAAGATATGAAAACAACTAAAACAATCTGTTTGCTTCGTAATTAATCATGGTTCATGGAGGACAAAGATCTTTAATATTGCAATACTGATAATTAATTAACAAAGATATGATATATTGATTGAATGATGATTGTAAAGATAGTTAATTAGGCATTCTCCAAATTGGGTTTAGAATTTGGCACTGATCCCACATTGAATCCTGGAATTTACTCTCATCACTTCCTTTGCTAGGTCTCTCTCTATTGCTGTTTTGTACCATTCTTTCATTGATGGTCAGGGATGGTCCCATGAGCTTGAAAAGTCTAGAAAGAACATAATTCTCTAATTTCATTGAAAAAATAAAAAAAGGGTCCAAATTTGGAGTTCTGATTGATGATTAATTACACTCACACTTCGACATTGTTATGTATTTGCTTCCTCAATTTTGATTGTGATTTGACATGCTGTATTAAACCTTATGTTAATGTTTCTCATTAAAAGTCAGGTCAAAATTTTACTTATTAAGACCGACCGGTAACACAGTGGCACTATCATCTAAATGAATGTATTTAACATATACAATTACAAATCTGATAACTCAAATCAGGGTGGCCCAAACAAAAGTAACAAATTTTTCGAAAGAAAATAGAAAGGTTTTACAAGGAAAGCCTTGCTTTCAATGTTGCAGAAGAAAATAAGAAAAAGAGCTTTAGCTACTTTATATCATATAGGTAATATGATTACAGGCGATAGGCAATAATTAAAGCAACTACTTCTGCTGGAAAAGATCGAGAAGAAACAGATTGGATTAATATGAACAAATGGATATCATATCTTTCTTCGAAAACTTCCACTTCAACCACATTAATTATATGATTACGTAGTTGAGCAAGTGGGTCTCATACCTCAATGTCTCTTTATTCATTAATGTGAAAGGAACTAATGAAACTTCAATACTTCTTTAATCTAACTTCTTTCGACGTGTCATAGACATAATTATCTTTAATGAGGAAAGCTCTTAGCCCAATTACCTTCTTCACCACAAATAAAACTTTGATAATTAACGAGCTTTGGATGTTAGTGGTAATTACCAATAAAATATTGACGACAAACCATGAAACTGTTAAGTAATTTGATGCTGAAGGAGACGTGCACTTGCTGATGCCGTCCCACAAATCTATTTCCATTCACATGGCAATTACCTTTCGGACATGCTTGACAATATCGTTCTTGTTAGTCGTTCTTTTTCTTGAATTTCAATCAGGTCAATGCTAATCGTGTTTTGCACACAGCCTTTCCACGAAAGGTCTAAGCGCCGATATGGCACTAAATATTCGATCTGATTATGCCCGCTTTATAAATATAGTTATATTCATATCTACAAAATAAGATTTTATTAAATAAAATCAAAACGAAGAAAAGTATAGAAAGAATTAACTTAGTTGAACTTGGTATATATAAGAACCCATCATATATCAAAGGAAAAGCCAAAGAAAACAGTCTTAAAATAATTATTATGATGATGGGAGGGACAGGCAAAGAGGATTGGAGATCAGTGGATTCATAACCTAAGACTTTATCTCAATTCAATTTGTTGCTTTTTTGAGTGTTGACAAATGGTGGAATTGCAGTTGATTAGAGCAAGTGGGGCGGGATACGGTTAGACTTTCCATAGCACATTTCGGCAAGCTGTTTACCTAGCTAGCTTTTTCATTCTATTTCTATCAAATCTTTATGATATATAAGTTTGAGTGTATTCCGGTCCAAGTTATTAAATATAATCAAAAGGCGTCACTCATGGGTTGAAAATGATTTGAAAATTTATTGCAGGAACAATGGCTGATCATGGGATGATATGATGATAGATACATGTTTGGGACAATATACAAAATTACCCTTTGTTTTGGCATAATTTTATATAGAAATCATGTTTGTCATTTTAATCAATCACACGTACCATAGTATCAATTTTTGATCCACGGTTAGTTTAACCCTAACGAAAATATAAAACAACATATTTTCCTCTATATTATTTAATTAATTTATATTATTCAAATAAAATATAATAAGACAATTTAAAAAACTACTCTTGTATTTTGACGTAAGTTCAAATGGAACCCAAATTTACTATTTTAATCGACACTATCTTGAAATTATCAACTTTTGATCAATCATTAGTTTTAACCCTAATAGAAATATGAAAGAACGTATTTGTCTNATATTGTTTAATTATATTATATTATTTAAATAAAATATAATATTCTAATTATAAATTAACATAAACCCTAATTTAATACCAAAAAATTTGAAAAAATTTGAAAAACCTATTATATTCTCCTCCACCCAACGTTAATCCTTGAAACCTCAACCAACCAAAAACTTTCTTTCTTCGAACCCTAACCAACCTTTGAACCCCCCAAATTCTATCTCAACCCCGAAATTGANTGCAAGGGAAGATGCGGTATAGTTAAATTGGCCATGAGTATTGTGTTTTGGGGATGGTGCGACAGGATTTGTTTTTGAGTGGTTTCTAATTTTATTTCATTTTTTAACTTGATTTTAATTAATTAGTTTAAGAATTTTAAATTGGAATGTAAATTATTTGAAATTCATGTATTACCCTTAATTGTTAGTATAATTTTTAATAAAAAACTTTATATGATGATTTTTTGATAATTTGAGAGGTGCCATTGATTAAAATAGCAAACTTAGATTCCACATGAAATTAAGTCAAAGACAAGGATTTTTTTTTGATATTATCCCAGTTTAAAATTAGAATATAAATTATTTTTCATGAAATTCCTATAATACCCTCAATCGGTAGTGTATTTTAATAAAAATTTTATATGATGATTTTTTGATACTTGGAGGGTGTTGTTGATTAAAATAGCAAACTCAGATTCCATATGCGATAAAGCCAAAAAATAGGATAGTTTTTGATATTGTTTCAATTTAAAATTAGAATGTAAATTATTTTTTATGAAATTCTCATAATACCGTTAGCCGTTAGTGTAATTTTTAAGGACCCTGTTAAATTATAATTTTATGACAACTTTGGGGGTGTGGTTAATTAAAATGATAAACACAATTTTTATATAAAATTAGGTCAAAATAAGAAGGTGATTTTTTATAATGTATCATATATTTATAACGTGAATCATATGAGATGTGATAATGATGACATTACGTAAGACATGTAATTATAGGATTTTAAGATTGACATCATGATACATTGAATTCATGCTCCATAAAATCTTGAATTATATCAATGGACCTACTTGAATTGACTCCTCTCTCATAATTTTGGTGAAAGAAAAGATTCCAAGGAGATGTGTAGATATGCTAGCTGTTTCGTAGAATTTACTAAATTCTCTTTTTTGCTGGATCCCGATGATCGGGTACTGTAGCTGACTGAAGCAACCCATTGACTACCTAGGGTTAGCGCTTTGTCTTGTTTTATTTATTTATTTATTTTTCCTTTTTTAAGTACAGAACAGCTAAAAGTGCATAATTTGGATCGTTAAAATGTAATCTAATTTTAATTCAGTAATTATAAGCTTCTGAATTTGGCTTTCATCCTTACTTTAGAAACTGCTACAACATATACTGTCTGAAAATCCTCTCTGTCCCATTTAGAAACTCCTACAACATATACAAACTGGCCCTTAAATTAACAATCTGAAAATTGTCATGAGGAAAATCTTGTGTTAGTTGCTAAGCAGAAGGAGCAACAAGCCAAATTAAAGATTGGAGGCCACTTCACTTTCTTCATTTTCTCTTCTGTTCCCAGGCTGCTCTTTCTCTCTCTTTATCACTGACTTCCACCATCATTATTTAACGGGACCGTAAGTTATTCTAACTCGTCCCAAGTATCTCTTTTGATCACGACTGGTGGGGTAACTAGCTTCTTCGTAGAAGACTTGGAGAAAGTGTCAAATTTGGGGTTTTATTTAGATAATTTAAAACAATTAAATGGTCTGGTTAGGTACAGTTGTAGTTGGGTTAATTAATTTACTTTCATATCGATCGTAATCACAACACTAAACGGTACAAACTCAACGACCAAGTGAAGATAAGATACATACTTGGTTAACCAATGTCTAAACTACGACCCCACTCCTATATTATCGTATGGTGAGAAAGTGATGTGCCCATTGGTGTTTCTCAACTTCGTTCAATTTTGATGTGATTTGCTGCTTGGAATATTTCCAAATTCTGAACCATGAACCATCACTCTCTCTCTCTCACAGACACACACAACGAACAACAACAAAGTGACAGTATAATCTGTTGCTCAATCACGGTGGACCACCCACTTGAGGCCGTCTGCAAATTCTTCAAATGAGGCAGAAAAGGCATTGCAACGAAAGTGAAGAAGGAAAAGATCGAAAGACGTTATATGATAGACAACATTCTCTAAAGGGGAAAGACAAAGATGGTAATAATTAAAATATAAACCCCATCAAAGTAGATGCAATTTCTTTCCGATACTATCAATAAAGCTAGTAGCAACAACAGTATACCCAAGGTTTGTCGCCATTTACTGCACAGTCATGAAATAAAAGTGAAACTAAAAATGAAGTTTAAGTAACTATATGAAATGGATACATTACAGGTACAACTCATGGGCATGGTAAGATCGATGGAAGCTTGGAAGTTGCGGCGTACACAGTACCCATAATCCCATATGACCTTAGATGGGAAATATCTGCATATTCTTCTCATTTCCATTTTGTTTTTTCAGTTCCCAGCAACTGTTCTTCTTGGATGACTCTTTTACGCCGGTACAAGAGAGGAAGACAGAACGGAAAAGAGAAGAAACTGATTCGAGTATTTTATTAAAAACCATCCCCTTCACTAGCCTTCTCTTTGCTGGAAATATGCTACCTTTCTTGGCAGTGAACCTTGGCGCCCCAACGCCGGCTGCGCCCAATTCCTCATCTAGGCTTAGCCCCATCTTCTCTTTTAGTTGGAGATTAAATATTGTAGAGATATTGAATTCAAGACTTGAAGAATATAGAAAATGAAAGGAGAAAACTTTTTATTATATACTTCACCAAAAGAAGAAAGGAGAGGAAAGCATTCCCAATGAAGCAAGAAGGCAAGGCTTGGAGGCTTGGATTGGTCTCAACTTGTCATCTATTACATATAGAAATGAGACAGGACATGATTGTAGTTAAGACAAGTCAAGTGGGTAGTTTCCCATTATATTACCAAGACCTTGTGTTTGCTTGACCTTCTAGCCTTTAGGCCCAGTTTGCTTTTGTCTCAGTCGCAGCAAGATACGCTAGACTGAGCGTTATTACCGCGTAGCCCCACCTGAATTGAGACTACGTGGACATCGGAAAAGCCTCACCTTTACATTATAAAACGCTTCCTTTCATCGAAGTGGAAATGGAAAAAGTTGTTACAGTACAGTTCTTTGTCTTTCCCATGTAAATAGATATATAATATGTGTAATATTTGTTCAATTTGCCTAGCTTCAAAAGGCAATTTTATATCATGATGTCAACCTGATTTGACCCCAGAAACCAATTATGATTCACAAGTTTGTGTTACATGGTTAGTGGTAATCGTAACAAAAAAACTGATCAATATTTCAATTATTTAATGTCTCAACCGAGAAGGACATGTTATTGAACTTTGCAAAATTTAATCAGGTGTTTCTTAGATTTTGGTAATAGGTGAAGGTCCAAAAATGTACTAGCTAACGATCATCTTCAAGTTATACATATAACGGCGACAGGGAACATAGATATGCGTGGTCCAGAGTTATGGATCTTCAGTTCTTCACCACTGTAATAGTAGCCTCTGATAACGATTGATGAGATGAACGTGCCAGAGAAATGCCGAAGGAATCATGTGCACCATTAATAACCCCACAAATCTCTATTTCCACTATGATGATGGAACTCACATTCACAATCACATGCTTCTTTTTCAGGCAATGTCTTGATAGTATTGATCTTCTTCTTGTGGAATAACTTTTTAATTTCAAGCATATGCCAATTAATTAATACTCTAATTCATGTTTAAGCATAACATTTTTAAATTTATTATCAACTTGCTGCATATATAGTTCATTATTAATAGTGATTTCAATTCGCATGTATCAGCTGGATTATTTTCCTCAAAGAAGTAAAGATTAATGATAATTGATTGAACAAGTAATATATAAAAGGAAAAAATAATCAAGAGATCCATGCACATACAAGCTGACAGAAAAGAATGTATCTGATGCTGAATGACAGGCTTTCTGGAAAATGCAAGAACCATCAGAGCAGAAAGCCCCTATGTAACAAGGCCAAAGATTTTCCATCCACTTTACTTACATATGCCTCCTTCCGACTACACTTTATTTTTGCATACTCCAGTTTCATCTAGTTTGGGTCTTTGTTATAATTTTAGCTTTCTTTACTTAAAATTAATGAGTTTTTAATTTCAGTCTAATGGTTTTCAAAAATCGGAAAATAATAAAAAGATAATCTCATTGCTTCGGCAACTCCTCCAACTGTTAGATTCTATTTCTGTGACTTTCACATTTTAATTACAATAGCTTAATTTTTTACCTTAAACATGACGTGTTGGCACTCTTGGCCTCAAGAAATTGATATTTGTAACACGTGGATTGGTCAGCTTACACGTACGAAAATGAACAGGAAGTCATAATTTCGACTTCACATTTAGGATAGCTTTGGTAGGGTACACTTTAGCACTCAGACAACATTATAAAGAAAATAAAAGTTTGTCATAACTCTTCTTTTCAGAAAAATAAAAATCTTAATTTCTGGAACATTTTTGGCTTCAATTTCTGAGTTTTTAATTTCTTTGGAATATGTGTGTGATGGTTCAGACATTACTCTGTTTTTGTGAAGTGCGTAGTGTCGTGAACTGAATTTGGGACGTCTGGGATTGTAGGTTTCAAGCGTGGAATTACAGTAAAACCCAGTTGTGAATACTCCATCTGGTGTGAATCCAAGGGAAGT
>JANKKB010002011.1:0-12159 GCA_026225775.1 Bursera palmeri
TAAGAGCATGGTTTAGCGCCTTAAGCTGAGTGGCTCTGGATTATTCCAATGGTTAATAGTGAGAAATTCAATTAGGATTTTGGTACTCCCTAAACAGGCATGGATTAAATGTTACAGATCAACAGTTGTCTTCATCATCTTTATTATACGTTGAAGTGATCTCATCCTACCTAAATGAAACTAACAATAATCAAAATAAATGTCACTATATAAAAACCTAGTAATTAGCCGTCCAAGAAAAGTGGGAGATTGAAGAGGCAATATAACACATTGACGATCAAGACTTGGAATATAATTTCAGGTAGGATGTAACAATTTAAAGTAGGGTTAGGTACGATTGAGGGATTGACATAAATTTATTATTATTTAATTTACATAATTTATTAAAAAAGTTATATTCAACGTTATCAACTATTAAATTATATATATGTATTAATATATATTGGTGAATTATTTGAAATTTTTGTAATGATATTATTTTAAAAACTTGTATTTAAAGATGCATTCTTATATAAATATTATTTTCTTTAGTGGGAGTAGGAGTATCCTCTCTCTTATCGTTGCTCTCTGCTGCTACTAAGATCTCTTTCTTTTCTTTCTTCTTCTGCTCTTTCTATTTTTGTTCATTCATGGCCGTTGCTGCTGGGCACTCGCACTGCCTTGTGCGCTTCCATGATGCAGAATCTAAGAAAAGCATCATTATGTGTGCTCCAATCCAACCAAGGCAATCCATCCATAGTTTTCACCACGTAAGTCATTGTTTTGCTTGTTATCCTTTTGCTTATGATTACATATAAATTCCCTTGCGTTGCCTGAATGTTTTACTAAATTAACTTGCAGCAGAGATATCAGTCCTGTTCATTGTCCATGAATGGTTGCCAAGGAGACCCTCGATTACCTATTGGTACAATACAAACTCGGACACTTCCTGCAGTTCGGTCTCCTGCCTTGGCCATGGACGTCCTCAACTCTGCCATTTCGGAGTTGAAATCCAATCCTCCTCTGCTAACCTCTGGCATTATAAGGCTCCAGGTATGCCACAGCTAAGTTCAGTGTTCAAACTCTGTCGTTTCTCTCGCTTCCTCTCCTTTGATGTGGATTACTTTCTTTATCTGTTAATCGCCTGATGGAAGGGAAATGGACTCCTGACACGTGTTTCATTTCCACTGGTTGGCCTGATTTTTTTTTTTTCTTATCCTGCATTTCATAGTCATTGGCATCATAATTGACAGACGTGTCGTACAGAAGGCCAACTAGACTGGGCGAAATTATAAATACCTCATAATAGAATGGCATAAAGAAAATTTTGCTCTAAATCTTCTTTTCCCTCTCTGTGCATAGAAATAACTTTATTTTAACTAATTTTTGTTTTTGTTTGTTCTAATATGATTAAAGGTGCCGATTCAAGAAAGAATTGAAGCAATTGACTGGCTCCATTCTCAGCACCAACTACTTCCTCGCTGTTTCTTCTCTGCTCGAAGTCGAATCCAAAAGAACCTTTCTAATATTTTCCTAGACTACACTAATGGGAATGGCCACGCCTCTGTTAGACGTAATTTTGTCAGTGTGGCCGGCGTCGGCTCTGCCATCTTCTTTCGGAATCTCCATCCATTCTCATACAAGGATTGGAGGTCAATTAAAAGGTGAAGTGGTTGCTAATTTCATGTCACTTGTGAAGAATTTTTTAAAATAATTTGCTAATGCTTCAATTATTTGTTTCAAGGTTTCTCTCCAGAGACTGCCCTTTGATTCGTGCTTATGGGGCTATTCGATTTGATGCAAGGGCTAACATATCATCTGAATGGGAGGATTTTGGTTCATTTTACTTTATGGTTCCTCAGGTACAGGAATTGTTTCCTTTCATTAACTTCTTAGGCCTGTGGGCAAATCTTTTTTTTTTTTTTGTTGGTTTGTATTTATACGATCCCTTGCTAGATATTAATGACAGGTTGAGTTTGATGAGCTTGAAGAAAGTTCAATGCTTGCTGTCACTGTTGCATGGGACGAGGCACTTCCATGGACATGGGATAAGGCCATTTACGCACTTGAATCTGCAATGCGCCTGGTCTGTACAACTGGGTTTAGTTGGATTTGCTCAACCAAAAATATCAGTTACTTCTTGAAAGATTTGTTTCATGACCATTCTGTTTATATATAAACTTACTGATGCAGGTTTCGTCCAATGTTGTAATGATGCGGAAAGAAGTTTCTAGGACATTCATCCTAAGCAATAACAATAATCCCCGTAAATCACATTGGAATCTTGCTGTTAAGAGGGCTTTGGAGATAATTAACAAAAGAAGCACACCGCTTACTAAGGTATTGAATAGGCATGACCAGACATTATATTCTCTACGTTTTTTATGAATCTGATTTGACCAGGAAATTTAGGTTGTTCTGGCACGGAGCAGCCGAGTTGTAACTGCAACAGATATTGATCCTATAACATGGTTAGCTTGTCTAAAGGTATTCGTTTCTTACTTTATTCATTGTTTGGTGAAACATCTCTGAATAATTTGTAATAACAATCTATTTGAGTATGCTTCAGCAGGTTGAAGGGGAAAATGCTTACCAGTTCTGTCTTCAGCCACCTGATGCACCAGCATTTATTGGAAACACGGTAAGTGATTTTACAAGTTTATTATAGAATCTTGTGCTTTCCATTCACTTCATTTTTTTTTCTGCCTTATCATTTCTACTTTTATCCTGCATTGCAGATTTATAAAATCTTTCATAGTGAAATTGATCCTGATATGGAATCAGATTGACTAGAAGTAGCATGACTAAAGGTTTAGGTAAAATCAGTTTGGAAAAACATACTTAAAGGGTGTCTTTTAAGTTTCCCATCCTCTTTTTCCTTTGCTCTCACAAGCTATGGGTTATGTAAAACCCCTTTTCAATGCTAAACAACTATAATTGAGAGTCATCTTCACCTTAGAGTCCTTAGACTTAATGCTTTTGCTGCTTACAATTAGGCTCAGTTGTCATAGGAATTCCCTCGGTGTCCTAGACAATTAAGACCTATTTTATGTTCATTACTTTGGTTGCAACATTTGTCCTTTCTTGCTCACATTTTGGATTATAATTGTGCACCTTTAGTAGCCATATGGGTTCAGCTAACACTATGACGTGGTGTTGGGAGTGACCAGCCTACCCCAAATTTTTCATCAGTAAAAGAGAAAAAAAAACCAAGAATTAAAGGGGAGTGCAGCTTTATTAAATTATACCTACCCGTATAAGTATATATGTTTCTTTTGCAATCTGTTCATGACTAATTCTGAGATTGAAGTCCTGTTCTTGCTTTGACTTATACAAACTTTATGAATAGCCAGAGCAACTATTTCACAGAAAATGGCTTAATATAAGCAGTGAGGCATTGGCTGGGACACGAGCTAGAGGTGGATCAACTGCTTTGGATCTTCAAATAGAACATGACTTACTTTCCAGGTTCATTTCAATGCTTTAAACTGGTTAAAAGTTATTATTATTTGGGTATGCTCTTATATTTTTTTGCTATAAGTTGGTTCAATCTTTTGTGATCCGCTAATAATCAATTGTATCATATAATTTTACACATCTTGCAGTCCAAAGGACCACCTTGAGTTTACTATAGTCCGTGAGAGCATAAGAAGCAAATTAGAGGCAAGTTTATTTCAAGTACCATCATCATTCAAATCTATGGTTTTCCTTCTCAGCAAGAAATGTCTTTTAATAATATGCAAAGCAATCAATTATAGCAAGACCTGTAGGTCTGAAGTTTGGAAAAAAGTGTAAATGTTGCTGTTGGTCATTGCTGACCAGGAAGCCTTCTGGTGGGCACTTACTGATGAATCACTTTTATAGGGAAAATAGATACAAATAAAAGAAACAATTGTTTTTTTATGTTTGCTTTTGCAGGCTGTATGTGATAGGGTAGTGGTTGAACCTAATAAAGCGATACGGAAACTCCCAAGAGTCCAGCATTTGTATGCCCGGTTGTCAGGCAGACTACAAAGTGAAGATGATGAGGTAAAGATGATACATACAAGCTCTTGATATTTTGATCAATATGTATGACACTCTGTTATTTACTCCACTGTTTCCAAACTCAATGTTAAATACGAAATAAATTCTTTCTGAAATTTTAAGATATTGATTGTTAATTCATGGACAACATGAATACTTGTTTTCCCTGTAACGTCTGTAAAATTGAAGAACTCTCTGACCTTTCTCTTGCTCTTTCAGTTTGACATCTTGGCTTCTCTTCACCCAACTCCAGCAGTCTGTGGATTCCCAACGGAAGAGGCACGGCTTTTAATTGCAGAAACTGGTACATGCATCTATCTTTTTACATTTTCTGGTCTGCTGATATAGTTCCTATTATGTTCTGATGAGCTGTATTTTTATCTTTGTATTTGCTTTCTATAACTTAATGCAACGCAGATTGGTAATCAAAATAATTCATGTAACTGTTCTTAAATTGATCATAACTAAATTTTTTCTGGGTTCCTTATAATTTGTTAGCCACTGCAATACTTCTGCTAACAGTTAATGAAACCTGAATCCCGTAACTAGATTTTGATTGTTAGCTTGTTACCTGTGTCAAAAAACTTGAATATTTTCAAATATGTTATTAGAAGTATTTGATAGAGGAATGTATGCTGGGCCTATTGGTTGGTTTGGAGGAGGGGAGAGTGAATTTGCCGTCGGCATCAGGTCAGCATTGGTGGAAAAGGTGAGCTAACTAATACTCTTATTGACTCTCAACATGTGGTGCAATTAAGTTGTAAATTAGGTCCTTCAGTTTTTTCATTTTTCAAAAAACTGTAAAAGGAAAAAAAAATTATGAAACTACATAGCTTTAAAAAAATTATCTGGTAGCCAAAATCTTAGTTCTGATCAGTTCACAACCTAGGGTCTGGGCGCATTGATCTATGCCGGAACAGGGATAGTAGAAGGCAGCAATCCATCTTTAGAGTGGGATGAGCTCGAACTCAAGACATCTCAGGTATTTGAGGTTGTGTTTATATGAAGAATCTTAAAGATTGTTACAAGACGATCACTTTGCATGAAGCATGAGCTAGCATTGTCCAAAAATTTAGCTCATGTCATATTCATGTGTTTTGATTCCTCCTGCAGTTCACAAAGTTGCTTAAACTTGAGGTGCCTTTGCAGTCAAAAATTGAGAAACTGGGAACTGAACTGAAAAGGTTAGTATTCCTACTGATGATTTATAGTCTTCAGAAATATTATGAAGATAGAATCTTCTCTTTTTCTTCTCCTCTGGATGGTTTCTCCAAATAAAGAGTGAATGCCTCACTTGATTCCTTGGCTGCACACGACAGTTAACCTTCCAACCCTGGGATTAAGAACAACGTCCCCAAAGCATGTTCATTTTTTCCAAGAATGAGGAGAATCGGTTCTGGCTTACAGATGGCAGTCGAAACAGATTGGTTAAGTCACTTGTTTGGTGTCCCTTGTACTATAAAGCTCATTTGAAACATCTTTCGGACCATGATTTTGTCGCAGGTCTTCTCTAGGAATATCAAAATAAGTAGCACGAGAAATAGTATCATATATCAAAAGATTCAACAGCAACAATTCATTTGTTTTATCTAAATTGTTATATAATGATAGGGGAAAGGAACGGCCAGCAGGTTTTTCAGCTTAATCATAGCCTGAGTCTGATGGAAAGTTCATAGAACTAGCACTTTCCTCTTAATTATTGATTTAGTTAGTTAATATGTATGATTCCTTCATTTATATGGATTGCACTCGGTTCAGCGTGTGAGGTTAACCTACTGTATATGTTTCAAGGTTTGCACTTATTTTTCACTCTTTCTTGTCAAATTATTAATATAGTAACAGGAAGAAAATCACTGAAAGATGTTACTAGATAGTACATATATATTATACATTTGGAACTTTGTTTTTTCGAAGAAACATACTAGTGTATAAGATGAACATCACTCCATTCAATCTGAGGTTGATCAAGTAATTGAATATCTTCTGTAGATTAAAGGTAGAAAAAAAATTTACCGTTTTTCTACCAAAAGCTCTGTTCTGACCACAGACAGGGTTCAGGCTCAAATCCATACAACTCTAGATATATAGTAATTAACTAAGCTTAATAAATAGAACAATGCTAACATGGCTTATCCACACGGCAGCCAAGAGGACCTGCAAAACGTGTAAGCCTGGTCACATACGTCCCTGGCTTAGCAGTGATCACATCCCGCTTGTCCAAATTTTTAATGGGATGCCCAGATTCAACGAAGAAGGCCCCGTTCATCATCAAATCATTCTCTGATCTCCAAGACCATGACTTCCACTCACTCTCTGGTGAATAATCCCTCTTGGTTACCTTCATCCCCTCACAAGAACACCCATAAACATAGTTAATATATAATTCATATATGGTTTTGCGGTATAAAAACACATATTAAGTGAAAGTACCTCTTTAGCATTTGCATTGGGAGGAGCGATGAATCGGTTACCCTGGCTCAGGATAGTAGGATGTTTGCTACCACCAATGGCATACATGAGCCAGTGAGTGTAGTCGTTATTGACAACATGGACAAACCCCCATCGGCATCTTGGCATTCTCTGCACTAATCCCTGACCAAAGTGGTTGAAAGCAACTGTTATTTGCATCACTGAATCTTCCGAGTGTTTGTCACTTGCACCAAACAACATCACATCGTTATGGTCGGTGAAATGGCAATTAGAAATGGTGATCGCAGTGGATCCCATCACGGCATCAATTAGTCCATCTTGGCAATCGGAAATGGACACATGATCAATCCAAATATGAGAGGATCCAAATATTGAGATTCCATCTCCATCACTAGTCGAACGACGACCATAGTGGTGACCGGAGTCTCTGATCATACCACCAGTACCAACTTTACTCCCACGAATGTGGATGTTACTAATGATAATGTTTTTCACATATTGAATAGTAATCTGAGCTCCATTTTTTATTAAAATATGAGCACCACGCCCATCAATAGTCTTATTATCGTTTACAATCAGCTCTTGGGTTAGCCTTATCACCATGTCATGTGCAAACGTGATCCACAGAGGCCTATCCTGGATAACAGCATGCCGCAATGTCCCTGGTTTAGGGTTCACAAGGTCGTCGTCAGCATTACTTGTTACCATGTAGAAATCTCCAGCTTTGCCTCCTGTTGTGTGGCGGCCAAACCCTAATGCGCAATCAGCTAGCTTTTTCCGGTTTTTAGCCCAATGTTGATCACATCTCCAGCACCGGTCAATTGGGTTTACCGCTAAGCACTCCCCGTCGCGTTTCTTTGGCTTCTTCTTTGTGCCCTCGGCACCTTCCAAAGCCCTCCTTGCGCTTTTTTCATTTTCCAAAGCTCTGGGAAGAAGAAGAAAAAGTAGATTAAGTTTAACAAGGATTGTACTTGCTTTTAAGGAAGAATTAATTTTGGCATCAAATTAAAGATGATAAACTTGTAACATCTAGTCATGCATACATTACACAAAATACGTACGTTAATTGTGCAAGGCCAAGAGTGTGCATGCAAATTAAGCAAAAAATGGTTAATGACTAATCAAAACATGAAACTAATAAGAGAATGTATGAGCATATATACATGTGGACGTCCTGGTTGAATCTCTCGGTGACCTCTTCAGGATTTGGATCATAAGCCTTCCGGGCAGTCTTCTTGGCTTTTTCAGCTCGCTTCTCCCACACCTCATCGTCGAAGTCCTGACTTTTGGCCTTGGCGGTCGGAAATATCACAGCCAAAGTAAATAAAATCAACAATCCTGCCTCATAAGATCTCATACTTACTGCAATCAATTTTCTTTAACCCAAATAACTTCTTTCTTGGTTGGCTAGCCTTTTACTGTACATTCTACAATTTTTGCTTTACCTAAGCAGCAAAATCAAACTGGAGCTTGCTCAGTTTCTGCCATTGCACGAAGAGATTAGTTGTCGTGAAATAATGTTTTGCGTCAATTGATTAGAGTCTTAAGGGATTAAATAATAAGAATTAAATAATCTAAATTAAGAAAATTAATTAAATTAGACGTTGGGAGGGAAGGGAGGGGAGCCGCTTCACCACAACAGTTAAATTAACGTTAATCTGTTGTCTTCTTCGACCATTTGCGGTATTTACAACATGAGATATAGATAGAAAAATACATAAATACTCATGACGTGAGACCACCATAAGTCACATATCTCTTACCTATGGCTATGGCCAAGTCTTCTGTTCTGCCTCCCTATTCATTTACCGTCCATATCATATTCATGCATTAAACCATATCACTTGAATATGCAATTAAAAAAAAAAAAGATCTATAATATAAATTTTCTTTAAATATTAGTGTTGACTTTTTTATGTAAAAGATTACGATAAGAATGTTAAGGTGAAGGGGTTGGTGGTTACTATATAAGTGTGAGGGAAAACTTTACCTCTTAAGTTAGCTTTTTGTGGATGAGAGAGACCCAAGTATCACTAGAGAGGGCGCCCATGACCACCTAACAAAGAATACGATGATATCATAAATAACATTGACTAATATTACTCAAAAATTAACTTAATTTAATATTAATTAAAGCCTAAATAATTTGAATCCCTTATCTGAGTTTGCATGAGGTTTGAGAATGGAATAGGTCCTGGATTACTTTGAAAGGAGAATCATGATGAGGGTCAGGAGTCAAAACCTTGTGCTTGAAATATTCTATTAATCTCCTAATTGCGGCAGTGGCGCCATCTACGTACTACTCACTCCACCGAAATCTTTTGGTCGGCAAGACAAGCAAAGAATAGTCACTTTCCCTTCCTTCTGTTGGAAATGCATGCATGCTTCTATACCCCATCAAAACTAGCTTAGACATCTCCGTCAAGAAAAGCTTAGAATAAGTGAACCATCAGAAAAGCTACCTGCACTGAGAACGAACACAAAACAGGATTAAGTGGCATATCCATCGATTAGTTTCCATGCCTATATATAATAATTCAGGACCCCAACAATAAAAATCACAAAACCATCATTTTGATTATCAAGCTTAACACGTACGCCTGCTGTGAAGTCGAAATTGTAGCTCCATCAGCAATGGCGAATGTTGGAGGAAGAAGAAGAGCTGGAGAAAGAACATTCTCGCATAAGCCTGTCGTCATTGGGATTGTACCTTCTTTAGCTTGGACTGAGGACGACAATAACCATTATCTCCTTGTGGATCTTCCCGGTATTTTCAGTTTCTGCATTATGAACTTCTGAATTAATGTGTTTTTTTTTTAGTTATTTTACTTTAATGATCAAGCAAGATCGAATACATTTAGGGATGAATAAGGTATCTAAGTAATATATTTGATTTTTTAGATTTATCAAAATCCCTTTCTTTTCCTCATTATTCATTTTGAATCAATTTTTCCTGAGAAAAATATATTCAACGCAAGATAGAGAAATAAAGCAAAAAAACAACTGTAAAGGTGCACGAAAATTTAATTTCTATATGTATCTAATATTAGTCCAATAGTATTACTAAAAATTTAAAAATTTAAAAGAAAATTTTGATGAATTTTCTTGTCTACGACAGTTTCCTTCTGAGTAGTGCTACACATACAAACTTTAATTATCTACAAACTAACGTAATACAACTATCTAATTAACATGTCATTCATTTCATTTAATATTCACTTATTAAATTGGTTTTTTTAATCATTTTGTAACACATCAGTTTTATACCAAATTACAACAGGTAATTGATTTACATTTTGTAGAGAAAGGTTATAGGAAGACAATAATAATGATATTAATGTTTTGAGAATCATATTATTTTCTAGAATTTAAAAATAATGAGGTGAAGCTTCAAGTTGACACATCTGAGCATACGATTACGGTAAGTGGAGAAAGATTGGTGGCTGACAAAACGAAGATAATTCGGTTCGAGCAGACTCTTAATTTGCCATCAAATTCGGACGTTGAGGAGATTACGGGTAAATTTGAAGGGGAGATTCTCTATGTGACAGTGCCAAAGAGAGCAGTAGTAGAAGGACAGGAAATAGTCAGCGGCAATAGCGATCGCATCGTGGAAGAAACCACTCAGAGTCGTGATACTAATGAAGATGAAAATGCAAAAGTGTATGATGACAAAGATCATGGGGGGCAGAGCAAGAAAGAAGAGAGTCTCCAGCCGGTAGAGGAAGATCAGGGGCGGCTGCAGGGTTGTTGTGATGACAAGAAAGATAAGAATTCAAAGGTAGACAGTTTCGCTGGAGAATTGGTAGAGAAATGGGGAAAAGAGCTAGGTCAGACGGAATGGGCAATCAAGATACTTAAGAGAAACAAGGGTATTGTCTTTACGGCCATCGTAGCCTTTTCATTAGGGGTCATGGTATCTCGCAACTTTGGATCGTCTTCTCGACCTGAGCAATGCTATGCACCCATTTAATGATATAAATTACATGCATGCATGCATGTAATGTTTACATTAATTCAGGATTTATTTATGTATGTATAAAATGAATAAAACAATCACTTAATTGTCATCAGAAATTTCAAGTAATTAATTAACTATGTCTATCTTTTCATTCATTGTTTGCGTATGCAGGACCACCAATTAGGATTGAGAATCAGAATAAAGAACAACTTGATAGTTAGGGACCAAACGAGAGAGACCTAGACCCGATAAATTTCAATGATTTATATAATTTATATATGCGAAAGTACATTCAATAACTCATGGGTATTATGACTATACACAGAGATGGAAATCGACAAAATTAAGCTTAGTATCATTTATTCACATAGAAAATCTCTTGAATCTTCATGATAAAAGTATATACTAGTGCTTGAAATTGGAAGTGACACTTGATGAATAATAAGTTGACCTCCTGACTATCATGCAACGCATCCATAGAAAGGAGACTTGATAACGTACGTAGATAGAAGACTCACATTTTAATTCCAATTTCAAAGGCAACAAATCAAGAACAAAAAATAATTATATGCGAATCGGCAATTAAAAGCTAAAAGTCGTTTGGGGTGCAGAGTTGAGGTGTCAACCCACTACAATAGCATGGAAATGAGATTAAGTGATTGGGTACTTAATAGATAAAATAAAGAAAGAGCATCTAGGTAATGGCTAATATTCTTGGGTGTTTATGAAGCTCCTGTATACTACTGATACTGATATATATATATATATATATATATACGTAGCAACCAAGAATATGCCAAACACAAAACAGATAGCATCGGATCAAAAATTACACTTTATCCTATATGGGGATCAGATTCTTGAAGTAGTCGACCTCCACGCACCAATTCTTGAAGGGCATAAAACCAACCTAACTGTGACGTGAGAGGGAGGAGAGGGAGAAGCTTCTTTGGAATACGTGCAAGAGATTTTAATATGGTCCCAAATTGAGTACAATTTTCAGTCTAATTGAGCTAAGCAGACTTGACTGTAACTGGAATTGTATATAAAGAGCTTATTGATTATTCAACAATAATCCAAACAGTAAGTATATGACATGAAAGGAAGGAAGGAAATAAAATCAAAAGCGTCTTCTAGAACACATTTATATGTGCATAGTAGAAAAAGGGATTCGAGTTTGTTGACAAGGGAAAGCAAGAGGCCACAAACAACAAAATAAAGTCGATGCTTTTTGTGGTTCCAACTTTATTCAAAATGTGGGTGCTTTTGACAAAAAGGGTTGAGGCAGCCACAGTTGGGACTTAGCAGCTGGAATCATGTGCCTAGCTGGCGCCTCCAACCTCGCCTCCACCTCCTACATGCTCTCGCTTATCACAAGTCACAACACTACGCAACTGTTATTGTTTGTTGATGAAGCGGCACCGTTTGCTTGCTAAGGTTTAATAATAATAACAATAATCTAATGAAAGAAGCTGAGGTGGATAACGAACGAACCCGTAAAGTAGGGAAAGACGAAGGAAAACAAAAAACTTAAACTTGACGAGAGAGAATGGAATCTCAATTCTCAAAACATTCTTTCCCTCTCTTTCTCCCAAGCTGCCTACAACTACAAGCAAAATCTGGAAACAATAGTGGACACAAACAAAATTAATTTTGTTTTTGTTTTTTTTGTTTTTTTTTTTTTAAAAAAAAAAGCACCTATTTTACCTTCTCTTCCGCTATCAACGCCCCCTTCTCTCTCTCCCTCCACAAAAACACTCTTC